>ML782974.1:603020-615970 GCA_009831015.1 Picea engelmannii
TAATGATTGCAGATGGAGGAACTATCAATTTCTCAGGAAAATGCAATAAGATCAATCTTACTATGGGAGAATATGTAATGAATAGTCCAATGATTGCTATACCCATGGGTGGTGCAGATGTTGTACTAGGAATCCAATGGTTAGAAACATTAGGAACAATGGCTTTTAATTTTCAAGAAATTTTCATGAAATTTTCATTGGAAGGAAAATAAATTGAGTTAAGAGGTATCACAGGGAAACCCGGTAAGGTGATAATCTCTAAGGGCATGACAAAATTATTGAAAAAGGGGCATCTAGGCATTATTGCACAACTATGCTCACTATAGGTTCAAACATCTAAGCCATCTATTCCTCAAGATCTCCAAAGCATCATTGATAAGAATTCCAAAGTATTTGAAGATATTCCCAAAGGTCTTCCACCCACTCGAAATCATGATCATGAAATTCACGTAATTTATGGGAGTGTTCCTCCTAACATCGGGCCATACAGATACCCTTACACCCAAAAGAGTGAAATTGAGCACATGGTTGAAGAAATGTTAGAGGCTGGCATTATTAGACCTAGCCAAAGTTCTTACTCTAAACCAGTGGTAATCATATTCAAGAAAGATAGCTCATGGCATATGTGTCCAAATTATAGAGAGCTCAACAAAATCATTATTAAAGATAAGTTTCCCATTCCCATCATTGATGAATTGTTATATGAAATACATGGAGCAATCTATTTCACAAAATTGGATCTCCGTCCAGGGTATCATCAAATCAAAATGAAGGAATAATATATCCCAAAAACAACATTCCAAACTCATGAAGGCCATTATGAATTTTTGGTCATGCCTTTTGGCCTTACAAATGCACCTTCCACATTCCAAGGGTTGATGAATTCCATTTTCAAGCCCTTCCTTTGAAAATTTGTGTTAGTATGTTTTGATGATATACTAATCTATAGCAAGTCTTGGGAGAATCATGTGCGACATCTTGACAAGGTGCTACAACTACTAAAGGAGCAACAACTATATGCCAAACCATCCAAATGTTTCTTTGGAGTAAAGGAGGTAGAGTATTTGGGTCATACTGTATCTCATGAAGGTGTCAAGGTAGACCCTAACAATATTAAGGCCATGATGCACTGGACGATTCCCAAAACATTAAAGAATCTTAGAGGATTTTTGGGTTTGACATGTTACTACCGCAAGTTTGTTCGCAACTATGCAAGAATAGTAGCAACTTTAACGGCACTAACTAAGAAGGATGAATTTTCATGGACTCCAGAGGAAACTAAATTCTTTTGAACAACTTAAAGAGGTGATGTGTAAAGATCCTGTCTTGACCACTCCAGACTTCACAAAAACCTTTATTGTGAAATGTGATGCCACGGGAAATGGAATTGGTGTTGTCCTAATGCAAGAAGGAAGGCCCCTGGATTTTGAAAGTCGACCACTCAATGGAAAGGACTTACACAAACCCATTTATGAGAAGGAAATGATGGAAATAATACATGCATTGAAGAAATGGTGTCCTTACCTAATAGGTAGGCACTTCAAGGTTGATGCAGGAGCATCACTCACTCATCAAGCGAGCCAACGCGTGGAGAGAGAGACAGCTGGACAAACCAACAAATCACTTTTTGAATATTACCTTGATAATGACTGCGCCAAACATTAATATAGTGATGTGATGAAGTGCACTTGAACCTTATAACGGACCTTGAGCAGATAAGATCTCGTCCTTAGGTAGCTGAGGCATTTATTTAGATTTAATGCAAGTAGATAAACCAATTAAGTCTAGATTAGACAGTTTTGGCTTTCGAGAGGGAAAACGGAATATAGGCACCCTCCGTTGTTTTGTTGAGACACATTCAGATTATTGAGATTATTCAGCATTAGCATTCAGGGAGCAAGAGGAAACAAACTCAAAGAACGGTTGAAGGATCCCCATGTACAGATATTGAATTAATAGGAAAGCATAGATTCAATTGCATGGCTGTGATTATTCTCTGTGTGTTGTTGATATTATGCTATTGCATATTTGCTTCTTGTTTTGTGTATTGTCTATATGTTGCATATGTGATTGCATGGCAGGTTCGAAATCTGAGGGGATGAGAGAATGAGTTCAATCATTTCTCTGTCTAAGCCAGGAGATTCCTGCATAGAGTGCAGTGGAATTCCTCCGCCTAGAGTGTGTTGAGGAGGCTGGACAGTTAAACTCTCATCTTTGTTTGCCCAAACGTTGTGTTGAGTTATTCGGACCGTGCAGGTAAAGAGCAGGTCGAATTGAAATCTCAGAGGCAAGCCTGGGAAGAGGAAAGCAGGAAAGTCTTGATTCCACTCCATGTGTTTATCCTCTGTGTGTTGTTGGCATTATTCCTTTGCATAATTGCTACTTGCTACGTACTTCTTTCATATGCGGCGTATGTGATTTTATGGAAGAATTGAAATCAGAGTGATTCCGAGTGGAAGTTGGTGAAGGCTCAGGAGGGAGATTTCCTTACAAGTATTGTGGAACAGACCCAGGAGAAACCCCAAATGAGAAAGCTTCAGAGTAGGGGGACTCTTCAGGAGGAAGAGAATCGACGACTTGAACTTCTGAGAGAGAGTTAACCTTCAAGCGCAAGTAAAACCCATTTGCCATCGTCTATCATCATATTGGGGTTGGCAAGTGCAAGAGTTGCATGCACGTCGATATCGTGAGCAGCGATTCCCAGTTCCGTGGGAGCTATCGATTTTTCGGAATGGGACAGGTGGCACGTGATCTCGGGGCATCGGGCCTCGGGAGTTGAACAGCCAAGCGACTGGTCTCATAAGTCGTGAGTTCGTGAAGAGACGAGGTAGCAATACTCGGGTATCAGCGATTCGGGCCTTAGAAGTCGAAGTGAAGTTAATCTGACTCATGAGAAGCAAAATTGTGAGGTCGTGAGATCGTGGGTCTCGGCACCTCGGCGCATCGGTTATTGGGAGTTGAAATCCCGAGTGGTTGGTAGCGTGAGAAGCGAAGTCCCGATTCCCCGAGCAGAGGAAAGAGAGGATGTAGATGAGTGAGCTGTGGGTTGCGAACTCCCGATAAGGGGGGGGGAGAAGAGACTTAGAACTCTTCGGGCCTGTGAAAGAATAACAAGGTCCTGGTGAGAGCGGCTTGCCGTCGAGGGAAGGGTTGCGTCAGAGTGGTACCAGAGCGGGTTAGGAGTTCTCTTTGTTCAGGTAGCAGAGAGAAGCAGATTACACCATGTCGCCCAGAAGAGAGAGACAATTGCCTGATCGTGAAGACAGGGATACCCGAAGAAGGGGAAGGCCGACAGGTAATGCTGAGATGGAACGAGAGATGAGAGATCTTCGAGCCAGGCTTGAAGAAATGGAGACCACCCAGAGACGTGGTGCTGGTGCAGCAGAGTTCAGTGACTCCGAGGTAGAAGAGGAGGCTGGACGCAATGCAGAGGAGGTCTCAGCAGAAGATGCCTCGACAGAGAGGTTGATCAGAGCCATCGCCAGGATGAGCTCGAAGACCAAGATGGACATTCCCGTCTATGAGGGAAGTCTAAACGCAAAAGAGTTGCTAGATTGGATCCGAGCACTCGATACCTACTTCGATTATGAGGATATCGAAGAGGACAAGAAGGTAAGACATGCGGTCACCAAGTTGAAGGGTCACGCGGCCTTATGGTGGGATGAGTTGCAGGCGAATAGGCGCTGCAAAGGAAAATAGAAAATTAAGAGCTTGGACAGGATGATCGCTAAGATGAAAGCGAAGTTCATCCCCAGGGATTATCAGATCACTCTGTTCAGGTGCATGCAGAACCTGAGACAGAAGTTGATGATGGTGAAAGAGTACACTGAGGAATTCTACAGGCTCAACATTCGAGCTGGTCATCGAGAGAGTGATGACGAGAAGGTTGCGAGATACCTGAATGGTCTTAGGTATGATATTCAGGATGAGTTAAGAATGTTGACTATGAGGACGGTAGAAGATGCTTATCAGGTGGCTCTGAAGGCCGAAGAGAATTTGAGCCACAAGCAGGGACAACGAGGGCGAGGCAGAAGCCAGCCTAGAGGCAAAGCAGTTGCCCAAGAATGAACTCAACATCCAAAGGAGGATTGGAAGAGACCTCAGGGAAAGGCTAAAAGAGGTGGAACCTCACAGCAGAGGCAACAATATGTCGAGCCGAGGAGGCAACAAGATGATCAGCAGGGAGGATATGCTGACGCCGACACATTTCCTCGTACCCGGGGTAGAGGAAGAGGCAGAGGAGGAATTATCACATGTTTTATGTGTGGTAAAGACGGTCACAAAGCCGTGGATTGTCCATACAGGAAAATGGACAGAGGAAAAGCTCACGTCACTGAGGCGCAGAGGCGTGACGTGGAGGATGAAGACACTGGAAGTGGGAAATCACTGACAGTGCACAAGGCTCTCTTGAAACCTGAGAAGGAGGTGGACAGCTCAGCGCAAAGATGCAGACTGTTTCGGACCATGTGCAAGACCAAGGGCTGGAAATGCAAGGTCATAGTGGACAACGGAAGCACCGATAATCTCGTTTCGACCGAGATGGTGGAGAAATTGGAGCTGGAGACGAATAAGCACCTGAGTCCATATAAAGTCTCGTGGCTGCAGAAAGGACACCAGGTACGTGTTACAAAACAATGCCTGGTTGAATTTAAAATGGGTGATTATAAAGATAAAATTCTGTGTGATGTCATTCCCATGGATGTTTGTCATGTTTTATTGGGTATACCATGGCAGTATGATAGAAATGTTGTTCATGATGGGAGAATGAACACATACACCTTGGATAAGGATGGGAGATCACATACATTGCATCCGGTAAAGGATAAGGAAGTGAAGCCGGAAGTGAGCAGTACCATACTTCTCATGAGTGGGAAGGAACTTCTCACAGAGATGAAGAAGGATGAGGATCCACAATTCTTTGTTGTCAGGAAGCCGAGAATTGTTCTGGCAAGCACAAGAGTGGACGACTTGCCAGAAGAGATTCAGGAACTGCTTGGAGAGTTCGTTGATATCATCATGGACGAACTACCTCGTTCGTTGCCACCAGTGAGGAGTGTGAGTCACCACATTGACCTCATACCCGGAGCAAGCTTGCCGAACAAGGCAGCATACAGATTGAAACCTCAGGAGAATGAGGAAGTCAAAAGGCAGGTACAGGATCTGTAGGATAAAGGATTGGTCAGAGAGAGTCTAAGTCTGTGTGTTGTTCCAACAGTACTAAGTCCGAAGAAGGATGGAGGCTGGAGAATGTGTACAGACTCCAGGGCGATAAACAAGATTACCATCAGGTACAGGTTTCCATTGCCAAGAATGGACGACTTGATGGATTGCCTGAGTGGGGCAAATTATTTTTCGAAGATAGATCTCAAGAGAGGATATCATCAGATCCGGATGAGAGAGGGAGATGAATGGAAGACAGCGTTCAAAACAAACGAGGGTTTGTACGAATGGTTGGTCATGCCGTTTGGCTTGACAAACGCGCCGAGCACATTCATGAATTCCTGAGGGAATTCATCGGTAAGCTTGTGGTCGTGTACTTGGATGACATATTAATTTTCAGCAAGACCAGGGCTAAACACTTGAGACATTTAGCCATGGTGATGAGAAGGCTACAGCAGGAGAAGCTGCTGGTAAATTTGAAGAAGTGTTCCTTCATGCAGACAGAACTCATTTATTTGGGTTTTGTAATCTCGGCGAATGAGTTGAAGATGGATCCTGAGAAGATTGAAGTAATCAGGAATTGGCCATCGCCGAGGAATGTTTTTGAGGTAAGAAGTTTTCATGGTTTGGCTAGTTTCTACCGAAAGTTCATTTGAAATTTCAGTGGAATTAGCGCAGAAATGATGGATACCGTGAAGAAACGACATAAAGTTTTTCATTGGACAGCGGAGGCCGAAAGGAGCTTCAATCTGTTGAAGCGAAAGATAACAGAGCAACCGGTGTTAGTGTTGCCTGATTTTCGGAAAACCTTCCAGGTGAAGTGTGATGCCAGTGGGTATGTTGTTGGAGGGGTCTTGAGTCAGGATGACAGACCTGTGGCATACTATAGCGAGAAACTGGATGATGCAAAATTGAAATACTCCACGTACGATAAAGAATTCTATGCCATCATACAGGCATTGAAGAAGTGGAGGCATTAATTGATACCCAAGGAGTTCGTGTTGTACAACGACAACCATGCATTGTAGTTTGTAAGCCAACAGGAGAAGCTGAATCAAAAGCATGCGAAGTGGGTAGAGTACATGCAGAATTTCACGTTTGTGATAAAGCACATTTCGAGGACTGCTAACAAGGTGGCTGATGCCTTGAGCAGGAAATTTTTGTTGCTTCAAGAGTTCAGAGTCAAAACGCTGGGTTTTGAAAACCTCAAAGACATGTATGCAGGTGATGCAGATTTTGGAGAAGCCTATGAAGCAGCCGAGAATCCAGTTCTCAGGGATCAGAGTCCATGGCTGGAATATATAATCCAAGAAGGATTTCTATTCAAAGGCAATCAGCTGTGCATGCCGAATTGCTCCATGAGGGAGAATTTGGTGCAGGAAAAACACAGCGGAGGATTAGCAGGTCATTTTGGGCATGAAAAAACATTCGCCAAGATGAGAGAATCGTACTTTTGGCCAGGCATGCATGCAGATGTAAAAATATTTGTTGACCGATGCAGTATTTGTCAACACACGAAGGGAAAAAATCAGAACACAGGGTTCTATCAACCGTTGCCCATACCCGAGAGGCCATGGGAAGCCATTAGTATGGATTTTGTTGTGGGTTTGCCGAGAACAAAGCGAGGATTTGATTCCATTTTCGTGGTGGTGGACGGGTTCTCGAAAATGGCACATTTTATTCCGTGTCATAAGACCAGCGATGCAACCCACATCGCCAACTTGTTTTTCAAAGAGATTGTCCGATTGCATGGATTGCCGAGAAGCATTGTCTCGGATCGCGATACGAAGTTCATCGGTCACTTTTGGAGGACACTATGGAAGAAGCTAGGGACTGACCTGGCATTCAGTTCTGCTTACCATCCGCAGACAGATGGGCAGACGGAAGTGGTCAACAGAAGTCTGGGAGATCTGTTGAGAAGCCTAGTAGTGGAACATCACACCAGTTGGGACCAGATATTACCACAAGCAGAATTCGCGTACAACGATTCGATGAATCGGAGTACAGGTAAGAGTCCATTTCAAATTTTGTATGGAACACAGCCGAGAGGAGTTTCTGAGCTTAGAGAGTCAAAACAGGCGGAGACTAGCAGTGCGAGAGCTGAAGAATTCGCTGAGGCGATGCAAGAAATTCATGCAGAATTGAAGCAGCGATTGCAGAAGTCCAATCAGGAATATAAGCGCCGAGCCGATCAAGGGAGAAGGAAACTTCAGTTTGAAGTTGGGGACCTGGTTCTGGCGCACTTAAGGAAGGAAAGGTTCCCTAGGGGAACATATAACAAGCTCAAGATGAAGAAGATCGGACCGTGCAGAGTCCTGAGAAAGTTCGGAGAGAACGCTTATGAGCTTGAGTTGCCAGAAGGCATCGAAATATCTCTGATTTTCAATGTTTCAGATTTATACCCATACAGAGCCAAGAAACCAGACACTAGGACTGTAGAACCAGTGGTCGAGTTGCAGAAGCAATTACCAGTTGCACAGAAACCTCGGATGGAGTGCATACTGGATAAAAGAGCAGGAAAGAAGACCAGAAGAAAGCAGTATTTTGAATACCTGGTGAAGTGGAAGAACCACCCAATGGAAGATGCCAGCTGGGAAACAGAGGCCGTCATTCAGAAGCATGGTCACACCGTGCAGGATCTCATGAGCAAGAGCCCATGAAATCTTTTGAGCCGAGGAGTATGATGCAGGAGCATCGCTCACTCATCAAGCGAGCCAACGCGTGGAGAGAGAGACAGCTGGACAAACCAGCAAATCACTTTTTGAATATTACCTTGATAATGACTGCGCTAAACATTAATATGGTGATGTGATGAAGCGCACTTGAACCTTATAATGGACCTTGAGCAGATAAGCTCTCGTCCTTAGGTAGCTGAGGCATTTATTTAGATTTAATGCAAGTAGATAAACCAATTAAGTCTAGATTAGACAGTTTTGGATTTCGAGAGGGAAAACGGAATATAGGCACCCTCTGTTGTTTTGTTGAGACACATTCAAATTATTGAGATTATTCAGCATTAGCGTTCAGGGAGCAAGAGGAAAGCAACTCAGAGAACGGTTGAAGGATCCCCATGTACAGATATTGAATTAATAGGAAAGCATAGATTCAATTCCATGGCTGTGATTATTCTCTGTGTGTTGTTGATATTATGCTATTGCATATTTGCTTCTTGTTTTGTCTATTGTCTATATGCTGCATATGTGATTGCATGGCAGGTTCGAAATCTGAGGAGATGAGAGAATGAGTTCAATCGTTTCTCTGTCTAAGCCAAGAGATTCTTGCATAGAGTGCAGTGGAATTCCTCCGCATAGAGTGTGTTGAGGAGGCTGGACAGTTAAACTCTCATCTTTGTTTGCCCAGAAGTTGTGTTGAGTTATTCGGACCGTGCAAGTGAAGAGAAGGTCGAATTGAAATCTCAGAGGCAAGCCTGGGAAGAGGAAAGCAGGAAAGTCTTGATTCCACTCCATGGATGTGTTTATCCTCTATGTGCTGTTGGCATTATTCCTTTGCATAATTGCTACTTGCTACGTACTTCTTTCATATGCGGCGTATGTGATTTTATGGAAGAATTGAAATTAGAGTGATTCCGAGTGGAAGTTGGTGAAGCCTCAGGAGGGAGATTTCCTCACAAGTATTGTGGAACAGACCCAGGAGAAACCCCAAATGAGAAAGCTTCGGAGTAGGGGGACTCTTCAGGAGGAAGAGAATCGACGACTTGAACTTCTGAGAGAGAGTTAACCTTCAAGCGCAAGTAAAACCCATTTTCCATCGTCTATCGGCATATCGGGGTTGGCGAGTGCAAGAGTTGCATGCATGTCGATATCGCGAGCAGCGATTCCCAGTTCCGTGGGAGCTATCGATTTTTCGGAATGGGACAGGTGGCACGTGATCTCGGGGCATCGGGCCTCGGGAGTTGAAGAGCCAAGCGACTGGTCTCATAAGTCACGAGTTCGCGAAGAGACAAGGTATCAATACTTGGGTATCGGCGATTCGGGCCTCGGAAGTCGAAGTGAAGTTAATCCGACTCGCGAGAAGTCTCGGCACCTCGGCGCATCGGTTATTGGGAGTTGAAATCCTGAGTGGTTGGTAGTGCGAGAAGCGAAGTCCCGATTCCCCGAGCAGAGGAAAGAGAGGATGTAGATGAGTGAGTTGTGGGTTGCGAACTCCCGATAAGGGGGGGGGAGAAGAGACTTAGAACTCTTCGGGCCTGTGAAAGAGTAAGAAGGTCCTGGTGAGAGCAGCTTACCATCGAGGGCAGGGTTGCATCAGAGTGGTACCAGAGCGGTTTAGGAGTTCTCTTTGTTCAGGTAGCAGAGAGAAGCAGATTACACCATGTCGCCCAGAAGAGAGAGACAATCGCCTGATCGTGAAGATAGGGATGCCCAAAGAAGGGGAAGGCCGACAGGTAATGCTGAGATGGAACGAGAGATGAGAGATCTCCGAGAGATGGATACCACCCAGAGACATGGTGCTGGTGCAGCAGAGTTCAGTGACTCCGAGGTAGAAGAGGAGGCTGGATGCAATGCAGAGGAGGTCTCAGCAGAAGATGCCTCAACAGAGAGGTTGATCAGAGCTATCGCCAGGATGAGCTCGAAGACCAAGATGGACATTCCCGTCTATGAGGGAAGTCTAAACGAAGAAGAGTTGTTGGATTGGATCCGAGCACTCGATACCTACTTCGATTATGAGGATATCGAAGAGGACAAGAAGGTAAGACATGCGGTCACCAAGTTGAAGGGCCACGCGGCCTTATGGTGGGATGAATTGCAGGCGGATAGGCGCTGCAAAGGAAAATAGAAAATTAAGAGCTGGGACAGGATGATCGCTAAGATGAAAGTGAAGTTCATCCCCAGGGATTATCAGATCACTTTGTTCAGGCGCATGCAGAACCTGAGACAGAAGTTGATGATGGTGAAAGAGTACACCGAGGAATTCTACAGGCTCAACATTTGAGCTGGTCATCGAGAGAGTGATGACGAGAAGGTTGCGAGATACCTGAATGGTCTTAGGTATGATATTCAGGATGAGTTAAGCATGCTGACTATGAGGACGGTAGAAGATGCTTATCAGGTGGCTCTGAAGGCCGAAGAGAAGATGAGCCGCAAGCAGGGACAGCGAGGGCGAGGCAGAAGCCAGCCTAGAGGCAAAGCAGTTGCCCAAGAACGAACTCAAAAGCCCAAGGAGGATTGGAAGAGACCTCAGGGAAAAGATGAAAGAGGTGGAACCTCACAGCAGAGGCAACAATATGCCGAGCCGAGGAGGAAACAAGATGATCAGCAGGGAGGATATGCTGACGTCGACACATTTCCTCGTACCCGGGGTAGAGGAAGAGGAAGAGGAGGAATTATCACATTTTTTATGTGTGGTAAAGACGGTCTCAAAGCCGTGGACTGTCCAGAAAGGAAAATGGATAGAGGAAAAGCTCACGTCACTAAGGCGCAGAGGCGTGACGTGGAGGATGAAGACACTGGAAGTGGGAAATCACTGACAGTCCACAAGGCTCTCTTGAAACCTGAGAAGGAGGTGGACAGCTCAGCACAAAGATGCAGACTATTCTGGACCACGTGCAAGACCAAGGGTTGGAAATGCAAGGTCATAGTGGATAGCGGAAGTACCGATAATCTCGTTTCGACCGAGATGGTGGAGAAATTGGAGCTGGAGACGAACAAGCACCCGAGTCCATATAAAGTCTCGTGGCTGCAGAAAGGACACCAGGTACGTGTTACAAAACAATGCCTGGTTGAATTTAAAATGGGTGATTATAAAGATAAAATTCTGTGTGATGTCATTCCCATGGGTGTCTGTCATGTTTTATTGGGTAGACCATGGCAGTATGATAGAAATGTTGTTCATGATGGGAAAATGAACACATACACCTTGGAGAAGGATGGGAGATCACATACATTGCATCCGGTAAAGGATAAGGAAGTGAAGCTGGAAGTGAGCAGTACCATACTTCTCATGAGTGGGAAGGAACTTCTCACAGAGATGAATAAGGATGAGGATCCACAATTCTTTGTTGTCAGGAAGCCGAGAATTGTTCTGGCAAGCACAAGAGTGGACGACTTGCCAGAAGAGATTCAGGAACTGCTTGGAGAGTTTGTTGATATCATCGTGGACGAACTACCTCGTTCGTTGCCACCGGTGAGGAGTGTGAGTCACCACATTGACCTCATACCCGGAGCAAGCTTGACGAACAAGGAAGCATATTTGCTTCTTGTTTTGTCTATTGTCTATATGTTGCATATGTGATTGCATGGCAGGTTCGAAATCTGAGGGGATGAGAGAATGAGTTCAATCGTTTCTCTGTCTAAGCCAGGAGATTCCTTCATAGAGTGCAGTGGAATTCCTCCACATAGAGTGTGTTGAGGAGGCTGGACAGTTAAACTCTCATCTTTGTTTTCCCAGAAGTTGTGTTGAGTTATTCGAACCGTGCAGGTGAAGAGCAGGTCGAATTGAAATCTCAGAGGCAAGCCTGGGAAGAGGAAAGCAGGAAAGTCTTTATTCCACTCCATGGATGTGTTTATCCTCTATGTGTTTTTGGCATTATGCCTTTGCATAATTTCTACTTGCTACGTACTTCTTTCATATGCGGCATATGTGATTTTATGGAAGAATTGAAATCAGAGTGATTCCGAGTGGAAGTTGGTGAAGCCTCAGGAGAGAGAGGTCCTTACAAGTATTGTGGAACAGACCCAGGAGAAAACCCGAATGAGAAAGCTTCAGAGTAGGGGGACTCTTCAGGAGGAAGAGAATCGACGACTTGAACTTCTAAGAGAGAGTTAACCTTCAAGCGCAAGTAAAACCCATTTGCCATCGTCTATCGGCATATCGGGGTTGGCGAGTGCAAGAGTTGCATGCACGTCGATATCGCGAGCAGCGATTCCCAGTTCCGTGGGAGCTATCAATTTTTCGGAATGGGACAGGTGGCAAGTGATCTTAGGGCATCGGGCCTCGGGAGTTGAAGAGCCAAGCGACTGGTCTCATAAGTCGCGAGTTCACGAAGAGATGAGGTAGAAATACTCGGGTATCGGCGATTCGGGCCTCGGAAGTCGAAGTGAAGTTAATCCGACTCATGAGAAGCAAAATCGCGAGGTCGCGAGATCATGGGTCTCGACACCTCGGTGCATCGGTTATTGGGAGTTGAAATCCCGAGTGGTTGGTAGCGCGAGAAGTGAAGTCCCAATTCCCCGAGCAGAGGAAAGAGAGGATGTAGATGAGTGAGCTGTGGGTTGCGAACTACCGATAAGGGGGGGGGAGAAGAGACTTAGAACTCTTCGGGCCTGTGAAAGAGTAAGAAGGTCCTGGTGAGAGCGGCTTTCCGTCGAGGGCAGGGTTGCATCAAAGGTCAAAACAGATCATGATAGTCTTAAATACTTCTTGGAACAAAGACTATCTTCAAAAGAACAACAAAAATGGGTAACTAAGATATTGGGTTATGATTTTGAAATCGTGTATAAAAAGGGGAAGAAAAATGTTGTGGCAGATGCACTCTCAAGAAAAGATGAAGATGTTGAGGCCTTTCTCTGTGCTATCTCGATCATCCAACCCGATTGGATAATAGAATCAAGGGATGAATGGAAGAATGACGAAAAAGTGTGGACTCTCATTCAAAGGTTGCAGCAGGATTCCAGTGCATCAGATATGTTTACATGGAAAAATGATTCACTATGGTACAAAGATCGCTTATATTTATGTAATAACTCCCAACTCAAACAAAAGGTACTATTGGAATTGCACACCTCTCCAGTAGGAGGGCACTCGGGATTTTTGAAAACCTACCATAGAGT
>ML782974.1:616020-649470 GCA_009831015.1 Picea engelmannii
AGGTCTTTTACAACCATTATCCATCCCAAGTCAGCGTTGGGAGGAGGTTTCCATGGATTTCATCACAGGGTTACCAAAGTCTAAAGGAAAGAGTGTCATCATGGTGATTGTTGATAGACTGAACAAGTACACACACTTTTGTGCACTCTCTCATCTCTTCAAATCTAGTACAGTTGCCACTGCATTCATGGAGACAGTTAAAAAGCTACATGGCAGCCCAAAGATTATTGTAAGTGATAGAGATCCCATATTCACTGGACATTTTTAGACATAATTATTTTCTTGTTTGGGTACTCAATTGGCTCATAGCTCATCCTATCATCCTCAATCTGATGGACAAACTGAGATAGTGAACAAATGTCTAGAAGGCCACCTTCGCTGCTTTGTCTCTGATAAACAAACACAATGGTTCAAATGGTTACCCTTGGCAAAATGGTGGTATAACACTTCCTTTCATACTGCAACAAAAATGACACCATTTAAGGCACTTTATGGATACCACCCTCCTTCCATCACTTCTTTTCTAAAAGAAAAATCTAAGGTTGAAGTAGTGGAAGATCACATCGAGAATCAACAAGAAGTTCTCGAAATCTTAAAGAACAACCTAACCATGGCACATAATCGCATGAAACAACAAGCAGATCAACATCGTAATGAAAGAATTTTTGAAGTAGGGGATTGGGTGTTTTTAAGATTACAACCATACAAACAGATGTCCCTCAAGCAAGCCAAGAAATATAATAAATTATCACCAAATTACTATGGCCCTTATAAGGTGTTGCAAAAGATTGGTACTATGGCATACAAATTGGAGCTGCCTGCATCTTCATGAGTACACCCAGTTTTCCATGTTTCATGCTTAAAGAAGGTTATAGGCGACAAGATCCCAGTTCAAACTATATTTCTAGAACTTGACGAGGAATGAAAAATCATATTGGAGCCTGAAGCCATCACTGACACAAGAATTCGCCAGTTGAGGAATAGATCCATTTAAGAGTATCTCATTAAATGGAGGAAACTACCGACTGAAGATTCCACTTGGGAACATGACTCTTTTATACAAAAGCATCCAGAGTTACTCAAGCATTGCGGACAACACTTGTCTCAAGGGGATGGGCATGTTAAGCCCTAATATTGGCTCATTTCCCCTTAATTGGGGAATATTATATTAGTAATGTTATTTTATTTATGTTGGCTTTAGGCCATTAGTTGTAATTACACCTCCTAGTCTCCTATATATACCAAGGAGACATTTTCATTTTGAATCATCTTGTACTTGAACATTTAAGTGGGGTAAATTGAGGTTTCCCCCTCGAAGAGGCTTATTATATGAAATTATCTCTTTTTCAAGGCGTTGAGTACTTTTTCTGAGATTTTTCTATGTTACATTGATATTTGGTTCTTAACAGGTTCAATCAATGTAATGGAATATCAAGAGAAATATCGTGTTGGGAGCGGTAGCTCAATAGGAGGATGCCCCCTCGAAGAGGCAAGTGAACAAGAGAGGATCTCTTCCATAATAGGATCCATTGTATGATGTTTCCCTACCTCAAGGGTTTGGTAATAATAATGTGTGGGTTCTTCTATCTTGCTCTGTGGATCTATTGTGTATTCAATATTTGTGGTGATTATATTTTCAAATCTATTCAGGTTCTTAACAAGTGGTATCAGAGCACTTTCCTTGGCAGACATTGTGGGCAAATATTTTTTATTTTTGCAGAATTTTTTTTCAGAGAAGAAAAAAGAGGGTCGCGACATTCCAAACATTTTCAGTATATTTCTGTGAAAAAATTGCAGAAACAGGTTGTATATATGATTTCCTCTCAGAAAAACACCCAATTTGAAAAAACAAATCATCCAAAACAGAGTCCAGGAAGTCGAGATATTAAAGTTTTAAAATCTGCAAATTTTCAGGGTTTTTTCCATGGATGGCGACGCAATTTGTTTTTATTTATGTAGCATCTGGAGGCTGAATTTGACCAAACAAATTACATATATGAGTTCCTCTCACAATTTCACCCAATTTCAAAAAAATAATCAACCGAAACAGAGTCCGGGAAGTGAAGTTATGAGCATTTTAAATTCAACAGTTTTTCAGGGTTTATCCGGAAAACACCGTGATTTTCTGCAATAATTTATTGTTCTATTTTTGGGGTTTTTTTTTCGTGACGGCGGCGGAATGCAGAGTTCATAAATTTTTATAGGGTTCTCATATGGCTATTTCTTCTCAAACCCTCAAATAAATTCTACATATTACTGAATAATTCAAAGCCCAATTGTTTGACACATTGAATGACAGATTGACTGGCTTTGTAGATGGCTTCAATGATAGTTTTAGTAGTATTCAAGATTCATTGGATAAGATGAAGGAGATATTTCTTATGGAGGACCTCGTGGATGAATATAATCAAGAAATATATGCTTGGTATGATTTTGAGACCGATTGCGATGATTGGTATATGAATAGTTGTCATTTCTGGGATGACAACCACTTCCATATTTTATTTGATGACTCTACTCCACCTTCTATAGATAACATCAATGTCCCACATCAGGAGATAATTACCAGCATCTAGCCTGCATATTCTACAATGGTATTGTTCCTTCTAGATTCATCTTTGATCATCTCCCACTATGTGGATGAATATTCTTATTTGGATCCACATGATAGGTGTCAGTATTGGGAGCATCATTTTCAGTTGGTTATTGGGTGTCGATATCTTCCATGTGGGATTCACATGAGAAATTAGACATGGGACTCTGGTTTACAATGGTGGTTGGACTACTTCATCATGGTGGCTTCCATTTCTCAATGGGACCCTGGTTCTCTAGTCTACTTCAACACTATGGTCCACACTTATCCATGGGACCCTGGTATATGGTTGTACATCAAGTATTGAGGACAACACTTTCATAAGGGGGATGGAATGTAAGGTAGCTAGAGAGGTAGTTGGGGNGCCCATTCAATGTAAGGTGGACTAGGTCCACTATATTATTAAATAAGGCCCACTATGGTAGTTAGATATAATAAATGTAAGAGGACTTATAGAAGATTCCTCCTCTAGAATGTTCCTAGGTGATGGTAGAACTATATAAAGGGGTTCAAGCAATGTAATGGAATATGAAGAGAAATATTGTATTATGAGTTGTAGCTCAATAGGAGGATGCCCCTCGAAGAGGCAAGTGAACAGGAGAGGATCTCTTCTATAATAGGATCCATTGTATCGTGTTTCCCTACCTCAAGGGTTTGGTAATAATAAAGTGTGAGTTCTTCTATATTGCTCTATGGATCTATTGTGTATTCAATATTTTTGGTGATTATATTTGCAAATCTATTCAGGTTCTTAACATATCCCCCATATTGAAATACCATATGTTGGCATTCAATATGAATTCCCTTCTAGTTCTTCTCTTCCTACAGACTGGATTTACTCTTTTTATCCCTTCTTCCCCAGAATTACACTTTTCTAACAAATTCTACAGTACTTGTAAGGAATTTTTATCATTCAACAATTTGACACAGGCTCCCAAAAAGTTACTTAAGTTACTTACTTGGTCTGAATATTTATCTTGATTGGTTTGATCAAATAATGAAGTCATGTCATACACTGGTACCTCATCTTTTGGTTTGGTCCCTGAAGTAGACACAATATTTTCTTTTAGAATCTCATGCCTAGCCTCTTTGAATATCTCATTCTCTTTGCGTGCATCAAAAAAAATTTCAGGCATTATATTCTTCCTGAACCACTAGTAATGGTTTTTATCCTTCTTGGTTTCACCTTCTCCTGTTTTATCTCTGCCTCTAGTAACTATGTTAATATTCTTCCCATCCTCTTCTATGTTTTACACCCTAATCCATTGCACGTTTTGATTGGTCTGGTTCCTCTTTTCCTATATTTTTATCAAGAGTGTGGGACAATCTTCTATTTCATGGCCTACTACACAACAATAAAAATATGTTTGCAGGTTGTTGTGGGAATTCTCTTTTATAGTTCCCTAGTTTCTGATAGTTATGAAAAACTATTGGTCCTCGACCTCCTCCAAATCCTCTTCCTCCACGACCTCCTCCTCTGAAGAATCCTATGTTTCCTTGATTATATCTAGGTGATGTATTATACTGAGGTCCTTGATTATATTGTGTTTGTGCATTATTGTACTGTAGTGGTGCTCCAAATTGTCGTGCATTATTGTACTGTGGTTGTTCTTGAAATTGTTGTGCAGGATTATACTATGGTTGTTGTGCGTTGTTATACTGTGGTTGTTGAGCATTGTTATACTATGAATACTACACATATTGTCCTATTAAATTTTCATCCTGCACCCTGTATGTATCTTCAATCCTTTCTTTCATCATCTCTAAGGTTCTATAGTCCTTGTCTTTGTGTCCAACTGACTTGCAAAAATTACAAAATGTGCTCTTTAGTACTCTCTGATACTTATGGACTAGGGGGGATTGATAGGGATAATGTCAATGTGTTTTTCAAATCTAACACCATGGTCCTCCTGAAGCTAAATGGTTTGGCATACCCCCTCCAATATATTGCACAAATAATGGACACTCATTCTTGTGATGGAATTCTATCATGCACATTGTACACCAGACTAGAATGTTAATTTATTCTTGTTTTAGTTATTCCACAAATGGATATGTATTCTTGTACTGGTTTTCTTCTAACTATAATGTTTCTTGCAGAGCCTCAATTGGGCTCTGGAATTTTTGTTGTCTCAAATGATACTTCAAGTGTGGAAATAGATAATTAAGAAACTAATGTTTAGGTTGTGTATCAGTAATAGTGTAATTTAAATTACCGTTTATCCTCTTGAACTTTTGTTCCATTTCCCAAAGGGATTCCCCTGGTTTTTTCTCGATCTCTATCATTTCATTCATAAACTAGTCTTCTGAACTTGGTTTATGAAATTCATTTATTAACTACCTCTTCACCTTTGTTATAGTTGAAGGCATTCCCATTGGATTATTTGTTAGGAGAAGCATGTACCAGTCTAATGTGTGGTCTTTGAATGTGATTGTAAACCGTGCAACCTTTGTATCCTCATCTGTAATATGATTGTCTTCCCATATATTCTCACAAATAAACAAAAATTTTCTACATCATCTGACCTGTCCCCTCAGAACTCTAGTAACCTAATAGTTGGATCTTGTCCTACCATTGTGAAATTTGTTGAATTACCACCTCCACACAATTTAGATACTTGAATTATACTTTCTAAACTTGCACTTTTTCTATTGGAATCACGTCCTGTAAAACTTCTTCTACCACTAATCACTTGTTGTTTAACCGATTCTTCTTCAATTGTCTTATTCGCACATGGGGTTGTGGGTTCCACACTAATTCGGATCTAGAATGGAGAGCCTTCTTCTACACTGGACCCATGACCTATATTTTTCCTCTCATATGTGGTGCAAAATATATCCTCATTCTTCCCTATGGTGTGGACATCCTCTACCTCTTCCTCATTGTTGTCCAAGTCCTATTGCTCGGCTACTTCCCTCTTATTGTTATTCATCCTATACTAGTAGGGTCCTCTATTTGCATCACACCTGTGTTCCTTATAATTTCCCTTTTTTTTTCATCATCCATCATGATGGGTTCCGTTTCTTCCTTCTTTTGGATACTCTCCACAACCTTCTCCATTTCTTGGATATTCCTTAGTGATTCCCCCAACTCCCCCATGAATGCAGAGTGATCTAGTTTTCTGATTCGATGTTCATCATGCCTTTATCATGTAATAATATCTTGATCGATGTGTAAAGAGATATAATGTACCTCCCTCTGGGCCCCTTCAAGAAATCCCTCTATGTAGCAGTATATTACTTCATTGTATCTACTGCAAACTTAGTGATAACCCCCACAATAATACTGTCTAACCAAAAATCTACTGTGCACGTGAATCTGTTATTAACCCTTTCCAATCATGCAATATTTTTAATAGTCCACTCTATTGGCATGATCCGATTAGTCAGATGGGTATCTTTCAACCTCAATATCCACTCTTGTAGTAACTATGGAAAATAATAGAAATATGCTTCATGAAAATTAGTAAACACATACCTCTATAGGTATTGGCACGGTGTATACCTGGAACACATATTATCCGTCTGCATGAACTCCAACTTCTTTGTCTCTAACCATCTTCCAATCTCTTTCTTCACAGGATTCCATGGACTGAAAATCCCTTTCTACCACTACATCTTCTTAACCAAACCCCTTCTAGGTTGTCCTTATGAGTTCCATCCAGAAACAAAACCATTTGTTGGATGTATGGGCTTACCCACGTTCTACCTTAGTTCTCCAACAAAACCCTTTTCACAATCATCCCTTCTGGTAAACCAGAAGACTACACCACATAGTCTCACCCGATATGGTTTATGGGTGTCTCCAGGATGAATATGTCTACAGTCATGGAAGGGATTGGATATTTTATTCTATTACTTTTCTACTTAGTCATGCATTTTATCATACCATTCATCATATATATCATTTCATTCATTCATAATATTCATTTTGCATACATATTCTAGTGCGCATTGTAATTAAAACCATCCATTCATCTAACCATTTAACCATAATTGTAGAAATAACAAAATCATTTAGACACATTACAACACATTGTTTCACTGTGGTTCACCCCCTCTAGGGCTACATCCACAAAGACCTTCTTCTTCATCATCAAAATAGCATTGCGTGCATTACATTGTATTGTTTAAGAATGATGAGGTTGACCAGTACCACACCAAGATCCACAACTTGCAACCCGACCCTCAGTTACATCTCAACATTGACTCCCTCTGAGCTCCATAGCTCCCAATAATACAAAACTTCAGACTCAAGAAGATGCTCAAAGTACTTCGCTCATGCCAAGATATGCTAAAATGGATACCTCAATATACCTTATACCTCTTCTACTTGTACTAAAAAATGGGTTAAAACCCTTACATTATGACTCCAAAACCCTAACCCTAACATAGATAGGTTTTTCCACATATGTGTCATATTTCCACAAATCTTGTCGTGCGATGCTTCCTTTTCCCTTTGTCGCATCGTTCTTCCTTCTTTTCTTTTAGGCATTATTTCCTTTGGTCCATGGTACCTTGATTACTCTACTTACTCCAAAAAATGATTTCTCCAACTGTAATGCCCATGAGGTTTCATAAATTGGGATCTCGTAAATATAGTATATTAGTCTCGAAGGGATTTAAAGTAGTAGAGGATGCACTTCAATTTGAGCATCAAAGTGTGAAAAACGTTTTATAATATTTTTACATTATAATGTTGGGATCTTCCCTAGGGGTGTAATGGGGAACGAAGGGACCATAGTAGAGTAACAATAGTAAAGACCATTCAATATAATGTGTGTTAGGTACACTATGCTTATTATTATTAAATAAGGTCCATTATGGTAGTTAGTATAAAGAAGTTCCATTAGGTAGTTAGAAGGTTGTTATGGTTAGGATTCTTTTGCTAGTTATAAATAAGGATGGATTCCTTCTTATGAATTATGTGTGTGTCCAATTCATTATATTTGGAGCTCAACTTATTAGGATATTTCCCCCTCGAAGAGGGAAGTGGAGAGAAGTGGATTCCTTCGACAAGGAATAATTCATGGTGTTACCCTACCTCAAGGGTTTTCTCTAAATTATTGTGTTGATGGTGTGTATGTTTGATATTTCTAAACACAAGGGTTTAATTCTCAAGATTAAGAATTTTTTATATTTTTTATTATATTATTTTCCAATTCTTTTCTAAGGGGGGTGGAATGTTGGGATCCTCCCTAGGGTGTAATGGGGGGTGAAAGAAACCATAGTAGAGTAATAATATTGTTGGAAAGATAGTTTTGGATACAATATTGGGAGAAAAACTTAAGTATAAAGAAAGTGCGTAGAGGAAGGAAAGTAGTGTGCAACTAAGACACATTCCACAAGATAGTGCATAGAAGGAGGATAGTGTGGGGGAGGAAGAAAACACACATACATAGGAATAAAGAAAGAGAGAGAGAGAGAGAGAGAGAGAGAGAGAGAGAATAAATCATGAGAGAAGGATGCCAACACGACATTACAGAGATAGAAGAACAACAGAAAAGTAGCATGGAGAGAGAAAATAAAAAGAAAGTAGTCGAACAACCAATTAATTGAGCTGGCCATGCATCGTAATGGGATATTCTTGGGGTAAATGGCCTAGGTTTTTAAGCCCTATATTTTGAGGTAGAAATATGTAATGGGTTGGGATATTAGGGTGATGAAATATTATGCTAGAGTCATGAATGTAATAGTTGGTTGGCAAGGAGAAAGATGAATAAATAGAGAGTTTAGAGATGATATTGAGTCTAGTGGTATCTAATATTCTATGTGTTCTTATGAATTATGTTGCTATGCTTCGTAGAATAGACTTAGTTTATGGATTAATTATGGTGTAATATTCATGACCGTGAATGTAAAGAATATCTCTAATAATCAGAAACATGCTAAGCAGGGGAATCTGAATCACAAGAAATTAATACTAACTAGAGTCTAATCACATGCTTAGATATAACAAGAAAGAATGAATTGGTCGTCAATCTCCCTTTCCCTTACTACTGTAGAAGCATGGTTATTATAGTCCCAATAGATACCTCAGGTGAGACTTCATCTGCACAAGTAGGTGATGCCTAAAGGTTCGGTGTCTATAGGGTTTGTTGGTCATAGATAAACCGAACCTTGGGTCTTACATCCTGCACACAAAAAGGTAAGACAACAAATGGTTTCGTTGTCGGGAACAGGAAATTTTGATTAAGGGAATATTTTGGATCAAATATTGGCTATAACGAAAATAACAAGAATTTGAATGAAAAGAGAAAATGAACCCTCGAATGAGTGAAAATAAATGGATGCAAAGGTATGTGTACATGGATCTACATGAAATTTTCTTTGGCGAATTTCCAAAAATTTTGATCGAGTGGCTAGAAAGGTTAGTAGAAAAAATGGGAAGGTTTAGTGTTGCAGCACCGAGGAATTGGACTCCCGAATTGGTAAGACAGTTGAATTCGGTAAGTAACCCAACTACTTGAGCAATTGTTTTTTGGTTGGATAGTGTACTAGGTGGTTAAGTTACAGAATTTGCAGTAGACTACATTCAATCATACAGTGTTGCAGAAAGACACTCTTTCAAAGATCCACGTGAAAGGTTCTTGAAATCGTTAAGTACATGGATAAAAATGTTGTTATGTGAAAAACACATAATGATAATGAGTTATGATGGATAAAAGGGATTTTTTCACATAGGGGGAGTCGGAGGATGAAAGGAGGATCGTCTAAGAGAATGAAGGAAGCAATGAAAAAGGAAGAAAGGGACTGAGGATGCAAGAAGGCAGTATACCAGAGGAAGAGTATGATTTTGGAGAGTTGCATGAAGGAATGAGGTACAAGAGTAAAAAGACTGGGGCTAGGGGAGAAGAGCCATACATTGAGCCAAAGGAAAGAGAAACTTCCGCACTAGTCCAAATTGTGGAGATATCATATATAGGAGGATAAAAAGATGATTTTTAGTCCAGTACATTAATATAAGATCCACTAATTCATACATAGACATGATCATGTGTTAAATCCACGACCCCATGTGCATCACCACAATCAGAGATAGCATTTGAAGACTTTTCAAAATCCATCATAGCTAGTCAAGGAGGATAAAGTAGTAGCAATTATAATAATGGGAGTAGTGCGCAGAGTCAAAGTCAGAATCATTCCACCATCATCACCAATACGAGGGACTACATAAACCAAAATGGAAGGAGTAGATAATACTCTTAGACTTCCTAAATTCAAGGGAGTGAGGTAAGAGGAATCGAAAAAAACACTTGTTTGTCTACGAAATAGTTTGATTCGCTAAGAACATACAAGATGAGGTTGTGAATATTTTGTAGTTAGAAACAAAATTTAAAGGTCGTGCACTAGTATGGTATATGAATTTACAAAGTATTACCCCCACCATAAAGGCTAGGATGTTAGCAAAAATAAAGCAAGCACTACTAAAGGACTTCAAAAATCCAAAGTCAGAGTTGCAGTACATCACTGAACTAAAAGAGATCAAACATGTACAAGCAGAGTTCATATGGGATTTCGATCAACGATCTAAGGATGTGATTGGGAGATTGACTTTCCAAATTTCAAAACAACAACATCAAGAGTGGTTTTTTGCAAGACTTCTACAACACATTCATATGCCAGTAATTCAATAGAAGGTTGTATCGTATCCTGAAGCTCTGGAAATTGTAATGAAACTAGAGGCATCTCTAGTAGGAGATATCGGAGGAATGGAACAAGTTCATACATAGTTGGTTGCATTAAAAATTCATCTAGTCGAGATTACGAAAGGGAAGGAGAAACGAGAACAAGGTTTTTGTACCAAGTGCAGGATGGAGACCATCACAAGGACTAATGCCCATCATTTACACAGTATTTGGCAGCTAGAGCACGAAATCCACTACCAAGGGGATACTGCGAGATATGTAAGAAATGGGGCCATCAGCCAACTGAGTGTCCATTACTACTGAAGTATCAAAGTACACCAAATATTTGTTTTTACAATTTTCGCAAGTCGGTAGGACATGAAGATAAGGATTGTCACACATTCAACCTACTAAGGGAGCACACATCATATATGTACATGATATAATAAGAGAATGTCGTCGCATATGGGGGTGGTGCGCAGTATAACAATCAGAGAGGTTTCAATCAGGGGAACATAGGAAGCTTTGGTATAGGCCAAGGTAGAGGGAATCTTTGTAGAGGAGGATGACGGTCGATAATCTATTATAATTGTAATCATCCTGGACACTTGGACCACAATTTATATAATTTGTGTACGATGTGCACATATTGCAAATCACTGTATCACTCGACAAAAGACTATCCCCAACTAGTTGTGAGATAGAAGGCCAGAGGAAACCAAAACCATAATCATAATCATAATGTTCATATGATATTAGTCGAATGAAACAATGAAGAACCAAGAGTAGTAGTTGTTGTGCGAGGAAGATATAGAACAAGGAATGATATAACAAATCAAGGAAATAAGAATGAGTAGTGGGAAAGGAATTCAGCAGGACCTATACTAGCATTCAATCCATAGCAAGAGAAAGAGACATACCGGGGTGAAAATAAATAAATTCTTGAACAACATGGGGGATCATCAACATCATTGTTTCCTCGTATAGAATATTGTGTCATGCCAAAGAAGCCAATTTCGAAGGCAAGTACAATAAAATCATTCCTAAGGAGTTGTGTAAAACTAATGAAAAATGGAGCTGAGATAAGTACATTATATGACATGATTGATCACTGCACAAAAGCAAGAGAAGCCCCTGTCACACAAAGAATGGTAAACTAGGTATTGCACATGAAGAGAACCAATGAAGAATTCAGGTTCAATGCATAGATTGGAGAGTATGGTGTGGATAATGTTATCTTGGACTTAGGCTTTGATGTGAATGTGCTACCTAAGAATAAAAGGGATATGATGGAGGAACTCGATCTAGTATGGTCCCATGATCAGTTAAGGCTCGCGAATCAACAAAATATAGTCATGATTAGGTGATTGACAGGAGTGCCTATGAACATAGATGGGTTACACAAGATGGAATACTTTGAAGTTATTGATATCATAGATAAAATTCAACCATCTCCAACACTGATGGGACTGGAATGAAATTTTTATAACCAAGCCATCATTAAATTGAAAAGGAGGGAGATGATATTCAAGGTTGGGGATATGAAAGTTACTACACCATTGGACCCATAAGAAGGAAATAGATACACAAATCCAATAAGAGGGAATTACATTGACAACTTATACAATCTGACTACATGTAAGGAGGATTATTTCGACCCAATAATAGATGGTGCACCGAGTTGGAGAAGTATCAGTTTGTGCGCATTAGATTCAGAAGTCGATCTAGAGAATTGACAACAAAGGGTGCATGGAGTTTCAACTAGACGATGTGCATGTATAAACCTATCCTTGCGCAAGATTGGAACAGAGTTATGTGACCCACCTAGGTACGATGGACTAACTAAGATAGGCATGTTTATAAAATCATTTGAGTTACATGTACCCAGATCACAAAGGATGTTGGCATTGGGTGTCATCTTAAAGACGAATCCATATAGATGGTGGGATGCACACAGAGAGGGAATGAAATACTAGTCACAGTGAAATAGACTAATGCAAATACACTTTCGCTCCGAGGAAGAAAAAATTGTGAAAAAGTACCACTGGTAGAAAAAGACAAATTTATGACTAAAAAAATGACTAAAAATTGTATATAAATGACTAAGTTTAATCACATGACTACTAGAAGTATATTTTTGGAAATATATAACATGACCAAATATATGACTAAGCAATTTTATTCATTTATTGGTTGTTTTGGTTGATTGTTTTAGAGGTAACTTTAGTCATTGTTTTAGTCATTAATTGTTGTTCACTAGTCATTTATTTGGTCATGGTAGTCCATTATTGTTGT
Organism: Picea engelmannii; assembly: GCA_009831015.1. Classification (NCBI taxonomy): domain Eukaryota; kingdom Viridiplantae; phylum Streptophyta; class Pinopsida; order Pinales; family Pinaceae; genus Picea; species Picea engelmannii. The sequence goes on from ML782974.1 coordinate 628,537, forward strand.
CAACTAGTAAATTTAGTCATTTGTATCATTTATTTTTGTCAACGGGTAATATATGTAATCATTGTAATCATCATTTTCCGTCAACGGGTAGTATATTTAGTCATTGTAATCAACATTTTCCGTCAACTAGTAGTATATTTAATCATTTTTATTCTCTAATTTCCATCCATTGGTAGTGTTAACAACAATTTTGTCTTGGGCACAAGAGTACCCAGGTCTGTAGGTTGCATGAGAAGCGCCCAAGTGCAACACGGAAAAATCTCATTTCAGGCTACAAGTTAAGTGAGCGGGCCAAGTTTTTTTTTCGGCAGTCGAGATCCATCTATAGAGAAGATCGACGGTCATCAGGATTTCGGGGCTACCAAGTTGCCCAAGATATAGCACAAGAGATAGCAACTATATTTCAAGACAAAGTCTGGGCCGTCCAATCCAGTTGGGGTAGGTGGCAGCCAAACAACATTTTGGGGATCGACATTTTGAGAGACAAGGGTTCTCCCGTCCACTACAATTGAAATTGTCGAAGTGGGAAATGTCGAAGGTACCTTTGAAACTAAGCCCACGGTCCTAGCGCCAGGTCATGTCAAGTGAGCCTAGGAATGGAGGTAGCCCCCCTTTTATGATAAATCCATCTCAATCATTCATCTGAAAGACATGCGGTGCAAGATCTAAGCCACGGGTGGGGTCTTTCGGGATTTTCATAGTGAACTGTTGACGTCATCTTAGTCGTCTGATCCAGAGGGATGCATGGCACATGATTAGGATATGTCTCCACCTCACCTTTCATGACTTTGAAGAATGAGGACCAACCTCCTCCCAGCCTCGAGACGCAAAGGGACGAAATCATTCAGGACTCGAGCCCACAGTCTTGCTGAGATGATCAGGACTATCCATCAAAAGGGGGGGGGCACGTGGTGCACGATTAGGCTCTAGTGCCTCTTCACCCTTCATGACTTTGAAGAACAAGGAGAAGACTCCTCCCATCCATGAAATGTGAAATGCCGAAAGCACCTTTGAAGATAGGCACAGGGTCACAGCCCATGGTCACTTGGGGAAATAGAAAAGGTTGTACAAAGGAGGTCGAAAGTGCCAAGTTGAGCTTCAGAAGGGGGGTGTCGTGTTCTCCAGGTATCGGCTCGACTTGATCTCAATATTGATACCTTCTTGGAATGAATGAAGAAGAGAGGGGGTGGTTGAAACCTCACCTCACTCATTAATTCCTAGGTATGGATGTCCTGGCAAGAAGTCCACCCGCGGTAGTCCTTTGTACCGATTTTCCTATAGAAGCCATGCCGATGTCCTTGGCTCACTAGGGAAGTCTGTACATGATAATTCAACATTTAAGGGCTCAACTACCCCCTGTCATGAGCCATGCCGAGTTAATATGGTGTATGATAGAGGCGTGCAGGCCAGATTTGATTGAAGAGACGCCCCATCCTGAAATTCTAAGACACCTCTGTTGGGAAAATGTTTTAGGAGTATATGTACTTAGTTTTGATATTTTTCAAATCATCGATGGTTGAGCTAGGCTCCCGATTGTAAAGTTTTGATGAAGCGTTGGTCGCTCTAGTTATGTATTGGCATTTGAGACTTCTTACTTTATGGATGTCATCCTCTTTCCATCTCTCTATTTACACTATGTTAGAACATCTTGGAATTGGAGGATCCAGTTGAGTTGCGCTGTTATAAGATGATGTAGGTTGGATCATTGTAATAATCGCAGGGTTTCTAATCAGTTCTTGTGCTTTCTCAACGCTGAATGGCTCAGAATTGGAGGATCCAGTTGAGCCACCTTTCAGTTCTTTGAAACTCGGGGTCAAGAGGATCTTGTCTTATGCGTTTTTCCTCCTCAAGCTGTCGAAGGCCTGATGCCCAAGGAAGTATTGCTCACTCACCTCATTAAGTCTTCCATATATCCATCTTATACTCAACTTACTGATGGAAGTTGGATCAAGACCTCCCTTGTCTTCTACATACCAGGCCCGGTTTCCCGAGTTAAAACTATACCTTCTTGGGTCTCTACCCATTTGATCACCCATTAAATTTATTTGTGACATAAAACTGATGTGCGTTGGGCTATGCTCCTGTCGCAATCTAGGAGTGACTTCTGATGCTAACATTTTTGGCGTCGTTGTCGGGGATGAAGTTGAATATTTTCCCTGGGATTGAACGACAATGATCAACTGATTCTGAAGGTACATCAGATATCAGAACTATCGATATTGCTACTGTGCACATGGCGACTCCACTAACGCAACTCCATTGGGGAATTCCATTGATGCGAACCCATAAACAACTCCATTGTTTCAGCTGTGGCTTCTAGAGGCAGACACACAAGGTCTAATCCGCAGTTGTCGTTAGCACCACCTGAAGCTGACCCAGAGAAGATTATCAGAAAGGGAAAGTATTCTAGAGACGGTGCTTCTACTTCTAAACCAGGTATTTCTGATAGTTTTCATGATTTTATAGAAACTCCAGCCCCTTCATTTCGTCATGTTTTATTACCTTCCGTCAAATTTTCCCGTAGTCTAAATTTAGGGAGTGTTCCTATTGGGTTTTCTCCTCCTGGTATCGAATTAGTAGGAAAAACTCTTGTCACCCCTTTCTCTCCCAAGGTGGTACCCTGGTTCAGACCCAACACCTTTGAATATTCTCCTACCCTAGGTTTTATCACCCTTCCTCCTCCTGTTATTACTGATGCTAAGGGAAGGGAGGTTTTTGTGCCTTTGAGCCCACATGCCTATTCTCCGGATTCGCTATTGTCCCCCTCCCACTCTGTAGGCTCAGCTCCTATCTTTCCACTTCAAACCTCATCTCCTCCTAGTTCCCCCACATATGTTGTTCCTATGGCTAGTGCTAATCCCCCTCTAACTAGAATGGAACCCATAGTAGCTGCCATATATGCTCCCTTAATCCTACCCCATCCTATGAATCCTCTCCCTACTGGAGATTACCTGAAGTATATGCCCAAGTTTACTGGCGAAGGGGACATAACTGCAGAAGAGCACCTAGCTGCTTTCTATAGTTATGCAGACAACCTGAATATTGAAAATGAAGATGTTTGGATGAGAGTCTTCATCCAGAGCATGGATGGTGAGGTAAAGAAATGGTTTAGGGGATTGGCCCCCGGATCTATTGCTAGAATTGAAGCTCTAGATGGTGCTTTCCTAAGGAAGTGGGGAGATAAGAAGGATTTCATGTATTACATGATAGAGTTTGGGTCTTTGAAGAATATGGAAGGAGAGTCTGTCTCTGACTTATCCAAAAGATTCAATAAGATGTATAATAAGATTCCTATTGAGATAAATCCCTCAGAAGCCTCTGCCAAAATTTCTTATGCTAGTGCATTCAACCTTGACTTATGTCTTCTATTGAGAGAAAGAAGAGCTACCTCCCTAGCTCAGATGGAAGACGCGGTCATAGAGGTGGAATCTAACATATTAGCAACTGATAGGCTAAGAAATAAGACCCATGCATATAGGAGAAAGGGAAGGTCTGAAGCCTCAACTTCTGGCCCCTCGATGCCTCACCCTCAAATGGATGAACTGACCAAGATGGTGAAGTCTCTGTCTGCATAGATGGAGAGAATGAAGATGGAGGGGAGGCCAGCATACAAAGGTCCTCAAAATGTTGAAAACAAAGGAGGATTGAGGAGGCCAAACAATATTGCTCCCCCGACTATGCAAAGAGACCAGAGGGGAAGATATAGAAAAGACCAGAAAATTCAAGCCCCTTTTCAAAATGATTTTGTGGCTGATGAGGAAGAAGGGGAAATAGATGGGCTTGATCCTGAAATCCACTGCTTCGGAGATGCTCCTCCTTTTCCTCATCTCACTCAATCAGCATATGAGGAATCTCTCGAGGACAGTCAGCTAAATGAATTTAGCAAGGGAGACAAGGCTAGTAGTAGCCAAGGCAGGTATAACATGAGGTCCAAGAAAAAGATAGCAACACCTGATGTTCCTGAACAGTTCCCTAGAACATAGAAACCTGCTAGTGAAGTAGTAGGCAGAAACAAAGGTAGGAACGCCCAACCCCTCTCTCCGATGGTCCAGAGTCATGTTCCTGAAGTTAGGGAAATCCAAAAGATTACTTCTTCTTTCAACTTTGAGCATGAAATTCAAAAAATTAGAATCCCTGTGCCCCTCATCGAATTGATTAAACAGGAAGAGTTTAAAAGATGCTTCTCTGAGCTATTACAGTCTGAAGCCTCATTCTTTCCCACAGACTCCATCAATTTGCGATATGAAAAGCCTGCATTTATTCTAGGTCCTATGGTAGAAGACAGGAACGATTCATCCCCTCCCTTCTACACATCCTTGAATATACATGACAAGGTGTTGCACAACTGTTTGATGGATTCAGGGGCTTCCCACAACCTCATGCCCAAAACTGTCATGGAAGAATTAGGACTAGAAGTCACCAGACCCTACCATGACCTCTATTCCTTTGACTCTAGGAAAGTCCAATGTCTCGGAGTCATCAAAGACCTGATCGTGACCTTGTTTCAATTGCCCATGAAAAGTGTGGTCATGGATGTGGTAGTGGTTGATGTTCCTCCCAAGTTCGGTATGTTGTTATCAAGATCTTGGATAAAAAGACTGGGGGAACTCTACAGATGGAATTGACCTATGCTACTATTCCAGTATTTGGAGGGGAACATAGGAGACTATAAAGAGAAGCCCAGCTGGCCTATATAATCAGTGATGAAGCCAATCCTACCAACCATCCCATTTTTTCCTTGGACACTAATTTAGCTTCCAGTTTACTACAACTCACTAATGCTCTCGAGCTTCCTCTAAAACTGAGAAAGCAGCCCACCGCTTCTCATGAATTTCCTCCCTCCATCACCCCCATCTGGAAAATGTTTTTTGATGGAGCCTTTTCCAGGGAAGGCACTAGTGCTGGGGTATTTTTTGTGTCACCTGCTCAGGAAACCATATCTCTGTCATACAAGCTAGAATTTGAAGCTACCAACAATGTGGCAGAATATGAAGCTCTTATTCTAGGATTAAGAGCTGCAAAGGAAATGAGAATTCAGGAGGTAGCAATGTTCGAAGATGCAGAATTGGTAGTCCAGTAGATCAGAAACGCTTATCAGGCTAAGCATCCTTTACTCAGGAGTTACAGAAATGAGGTATGGGACCTAATTGATAGTTTCTTCTCAGCATTTAATATTTCTTTCATCCCAAGAGAGAAGAATGCAGTGGTAGATTCCTTGGCTACATCAGCAAGCAATTTCAAAGTGCCCTTACCACCCAAATTTAGATACAATGTGGAAGTAAAATACAGGCCCTCCATACCTATTCTTACAGGATGATATTGAGATCAAAATATTCTTAGAGACTGTCAAAGAATTTTCAGAGATGCATATTGACCAAGACTCTGTCTCTGAAGAAAAGCTTGATGGGGGTAATTTTCTAAATAAGATTGCAAAGCGTAACATTGTGCAACTTCCCAGCAATCATATTCCAAGGGGACTGGTTCCTTTGGAAAGGATTTTTGATATAAATGATGTGGAATTAAAAGGGGAAATCTCAGAGGATGACGCTGATGCAACTCAGTGCAGCATTGGCACTGAGAATGAACCCAAGTTTGTAAAACTATCCAGAATTCTGACAAAGGAGTAGAGGGTCGGATACGCTGAACTATTGAGGGAGTTTGTTGATGTTTTTGCCTGGACGTATGAAGATCTCAAAACATATGACACTTCTGTCATTGAGCATAAAATCCTGTTGAAAAAGGAGGCAAAGCCATTTAGGCGGAAGCTAAGACAGATCAATCCTATGTTGTTTCCTATCATGGAGAGGGAAGTGAAGAAGATGCTACAGGCCCAGATCATCGTGCCACTGATATATTCAGAGTAGGTGGCCAACTTGGTCTGAGTAAGGAAGAAAAATGGAGAAATCAGACTCTGTGTAGATTTCAGAAACCTAAACAGAAGCTCATGAAAGGACAATTACCCCTTACCAAAAATGGAACATATATTGCAGAGGGTAACATGAGCGTCTAGGATTTCCATGATCGATGGCTTCTCTAGATACAATCAAATCTCTGTTCTGCTTGAGGACAGGGAAAAGACGACATTCACCACTCCATGGGGCACCTTCATGTATGCTAAAATGCCTTTTGGATTGATGAATGCAGGGGAAACGTTTCAACGTGCCATGGACATATCTTTCATTGGGGAAAAGGATAAGTTTGTGATCATCTATCTAGATGACATAACTGTCTTTTCAAAATCTGATAAAGAACATTGTTGTCACCTCAGGAAGGTTTTCCTGAAATGCAGGAGTTTTGGCATTTCATTGAATCCCAAGAAATCCCTGTTCTCCATGAGGGAGGGAAAATTACTAGGCCACATAGTATCAGGAGTCAAGATCGATCCTAGCAGAGTTGAGGCAATACAGGCCTTATCAATCTCGAGATCTACGAAGGAGGTCTAATCTTTCCTTGGTAAGATTAATTTTCTAAGGAGATTTGTTTCTAACTTTGCTGAAGGGGTAAGACTTATAACAACCATGTTGAGGAAAGGAAATGAAGTGAGGTGGACTTCTGAATCGCAAAATTCCTTTGAGAAGATAAAGAAGGCCTTGACTGAAGCTCATGTGCTTATCAGTCCCGATTACTCAAAGGATTTCCTTATTTTCTCCTTTGCCTCACCTGACACAGTGGTTGTTATTTTATTACAGTCAAACAAGGCCGAGCTAGAGAAACCTATTTCCTATTTTAGCAGAGTTCTGAGGGATGTCGAAGTTAGGTACAACATTATGGAGAAGCAGGTCTATGCCCTGGTAAAGGATCTCAAATCCTTTAGAACCTATGTCCTGTAGTCAAAAATCATTGCGTATGTCCCCTCATCCGTTGTTAAAGACATTTTTATTCAGCCTGACACAGATGGAAGGAGGAGTAAGTGGATAGACAAGATCCTTGAGTTTGACTTAGAAATAAGGCCTACCAAGTTAATCAAAGGTCAAGGTTTATCTAAGATGTTGGTTGAAGAAAATTGCAAAGCTTTGGGGGTAGATTTCATCAATGAATGGTCAGAAAATTAGCAAGATCAGTTGTCTGATATAGACCCTCAAGAAGAACCCCCATTGGCTCGATATCCTTGGTATAAATATGTCATATATTTTCTGCAAGAGTTGCGGCCTCCAGACGGCATGCAAAGAAACAAGGCAAGAGATTTGAAGCTCAACGCAATCAGATATTGCCTTGTCGATCAAGTTTTATATTGGAAAGATCCCCTGGGGGTACTTTTGAAATGTATGAATCCACAAGAGGCTGATAGGATCATGGTTGAATTTCACGATAGCCAATGTGGAGGGCATCATTTTTGGAAAGCCACAGCCTACAAAATCCTCAGGGCTGGATACTACTGGTCCACTGTATTACGTCTATAGAAAGGTCAGAGCTTGTATCAAATGTCAAAGATTTGCAGGAAAACAACAGCTCAAGTCTTTTCCTTTAAAGCCTGTGGTTGTTTCAGGACCTTTACAACAATGGGGCCTAGATTTTATTGGAGAAATCCACCCCGCTTACAGTGGGAAGCACAGATGGATCCTGACTGCTATAGATTTCTTTACTAAGTGGATTGAAGCTATCCCCAACAGGATTTCTTACCACAAGGTAATCATTGGATTCATGGAAGACCTCATCACAAGATTCGGCTGCCCAAGAAAGATTGTTACTCATAACACAACCTCTTTCAGGGCTAAGTCGTTAGCCAAGTTCTGTGAGCAATTCGGGATCAAACTGATTCAGTCCACCTCATACTATCCCCAGGGAAATGGTCTAGAAAAGTCCTCCAACAAAATCCTAATAAGGATCATCGAAAAACTATTGGAGGACAAAAAAAAGGCCTGGCATTGAATATTGAAATTCACTCTACGGGCCGATCGAGTGACCACAAAGAAATCTATAGGAATCTCCCCTTTCCAATTAGTTTATGGAGCAGAAGTTGTTTTCCCTTCTCATCTAGCCATTCCTGTAGTGAAGTTCTTCCAGGATTATCAAGAAGAGCCTAATGACATGATCAGAAGAGTTCATCAACTGATGGAATTCCAGCAGGCTAGAGAGTAGGTAATGGACAGAATTCAGGACCATCAACAGAAGATCAAGTGGGTTTTTTATAAGAAGGCCAAGAAAGAGGATTTCTAGATCGTAAACCTGGTACTGAAATGGGATGCTCCTAAGTAGGATAAGGGAAAGCATGACAAATTTGAGGCCCTGTGGATCGGCCCTTTCAGGATCTTTGAAGTGTTTTCAAATAATACCTACAGGTTGCAAGATTTGGAGGATCAAGAAGTTTTCAATGGCCCTGTAAATGGGCATCTCCTGAAAAGATTTTTCTCTTGAGCCACACATGGCTCTTCTACGATTCTAAATATTGTTTTTCATTTTTGTCTTTAATCTTCAAATAATGACTCCATAGACCAACAGCAAGGCACTGAAACTGCAAAATGAGTCCTTAGAGCATCACAGGGACGACTCTATCCCCCATGGAGCCTAATGTTAACAACAATTTTGTCTTAGGCATAAGAGTACTTAGGTCTGCAGGTTGCACGAGAAGCACCCAAGCGTAGCATGGAAAAATCTCATTTCAGGCTACAAGTCAAGTGAGCGGGCCAAGTTTTGTTGTGGGCGACCGAGATCCATCTATAGAGCAGATCGACGGTCATCGAGATTTCGGGGCCACCAAGTTGCCGTAGATATAGCACAAGAGATAGCACCTATATTTCAAGACAAAATCTTGGTCGTCCGATCTAGTTGGGGTAGGTGGTAGCCAATCATCATTTTGGGGATCGACATTTCGAGAGACAAGGGTTCTCCTATCCACTGCAGCTAAAATTGCCGAAGTGCGAAATGCTGAAGGTACCTTTGAAACTAAGCGCATGGTCCTAGCACCAGGTCACGTCAAGTGAGACTGGGAATGGAGGTAGCCCCCTTTTTATGATAAATCCATCTCGGTCGTTCAACTGAAAGACACGTGGCGCAAGATCTGAGCCACGGGTGGGGTCTTTCGGGATTTTCATAGTGAACCATCGATGTCATCTCAGCCATCCGATCTAGAGGGATGTGTGGCGCGCGATTAAGATATGTTTCTACCTCGCCATTCGTGACTTTGAAGAATGAGGACTAGCCTCCTCCCAACCGCGAGATGTGAAGGTCTGAAAGCATTCAAGACTCGGGCCCACAGTCTTGCCGAGATGATCAGGACCATCCATCAAGGGGGGGGGGCACGTGGTGCGCAATTAGGCTCTATCGCCTCTTCACCCTTCATGACTTTGAAGCACAAGGAGAAACCTCCTTCCATCCATGAAATGCGAAATGCCGAAAGCGCCTTTGAATATAGGCATGGGGTCATAGCCTGTGGTCACTTGGGGAAATAGAAAAGGTTGTACAAAGGAGGTCGAAAGTGCCGAGTTGAGCTTCATAAGGGGGGTGTCATGTTCTCCAGGTGTCGGTTCGACTTGATCTCAATCTTGATACCTTCTTGGAATGAATGAAGAAGAGAGGGGCTGGTTGAAGCCTCGCCTCACTCATTAATTGCAAGCTATGGAGGTCCTGGCAAGAAGTCTGCCCATGGTAGTCCTCTATACTTTTTTTCCCACAGAAGCCATGCCGATGTCCTTGGCTCACCAGGGAATTCTGTGCATGCTAATTCAACATTTAAGGGCTCAACTACCCCCTGGCACGATCCATGCCAAGTTAAGATGGCGTATGACAGAGGAGTGTAGGCCAGATTTGATTGAAGAGACACACCATCCTGAAATTCTAAGATGCCTCTGTTGGGAAAACATTTTAGGAGTATATGTACTTAGTTTTGATATTTTTCAAATCATCGATGGTTGAGCTAGGCTCCCGATTGTAAATTTTTTATGAAGCGTTGGTCGCTCTGGTTATGTATTGGCATTTGAGACTTCTTACTTTATGGATGTCATCTTCTTTCCATTTCTCTGTTTACACTATGTTAGAACAGCTTGGAATTGGAGGATCCAGTTGAGTTGCGTTGTTATAAGATGATGTAGGTTGGATCACTGTAATAATCGCAGGGTTTCTAATCAGTTCTTGTTCTTTCTCAAGGCAGAATGGCTCGGAATTGGAGGATCCAGTCGAGCCACCTTTCAGTTCTTTGAAACTAGGGGTCAAGAGGATCTTGTCTTCTGCATTTTTCCTCCTCAAGCTGTCGAAGGCCCGATGCCCGAGGCAGTCTTGCTCACTCACCTCATTAAGTCTTCCATCTATCCATCTTATACTCAACTTACTGACGAAAGTTGGATCAAGACCTCCCTTGTCTTCTACATACCAGGCCCGGTTTCCCGAGTTAAAACTATACCTTCCTGGGTCTCTACCCATTTGATCACCCATTAAATTTATTCGTGACATAAAACTGATGGGCATTGGGCTCTTCTCCTGTCGCAATCCAGGAGTGACTTCTGACATTAACAGGTAGTATATTTAGTCATTGTTATATTCATTGATTTCCATTAACTAGTCATTTATTTATTTGTGGTAGTCATTTATTGTCATCAACAAGTAGTAAATTTAGTCATTTGTATCATTTATTGTCATCAAATAGTAGTATATTTAGTCATTTTGATTCACTAATTTATGTAAATTGATAGTTTATTGATATAATGTTTATTAGTTGCATAATCATTATATTAACTAAAATTTTAGTAGTAAATGTCCAATTATATAATGATATGAATAGTTTATTATTTACCATAAATTAATTGTGTATTATCGAAATAAACATAGTACTAAACTTAAATTAAAACATTAGATAACTTAGTATTAAACTTAAATTAAAACATTAAACAACCTATTATTCAACTTAAATTAAAACATAAAATAAATGATAAAATATTGATTCTAACATGATCATGATGAAAAAGCTAAAGTAATCTGACATAAAATAATATTAAAAAATATAATATTGCAATTTAGATGATCTGCAAGATGATCTCTCTCTCTCTCTCTCTCTCTCTCTCTCTCTCTCTCTCTCTCACACACACACACACACACACACACACACACACACACACACACACACACACACACACATATATATATATATTAAAAAATAGAAAAGTCCACAAATACACCATAATAAAACATACATCATAATAAAAGATCCATAAACACGAATATACATTCAAACTAATGCACAAACAAAAAATTAAATTAACACATAATATTGTGAACTGCAAGATGATCATGTGTGTGTGTGTGTAATAAAAAATGTCAAGGTAGTACAATATTGTCACTGACTGTCACTGAGACTTTCCAAGTTTGCAAATACACAATAATATAAAAAATCCATGAACATGCATTCATTCAAACAACTGTCAGTGGGAGTTTCCAAGTCTGCAAATACACCATAAGATAAAAGATCCATGAACATACATTCAAAGAACTGCATAAAAGTAGTGGGCCAACTTTTCTAACACCTGTGATAAAAATCGTTTATGTTATTTTTTGCAAATATTTCAAAGGCCATCGTGTGAAGCTTCCTTCCTTTCAATACATTTCTGCAAAAACAAAAAGAAATACACATTAGCTTGAGATATGGAAAATGTTAAAACAAGAATTATATTCTAATATTAAGTGTATAATTATTTCACTCACCTCGAGTTCACTAGTACCACTATGAATATATTGCACATTATTGTCGAGTTCAACGTCAATATGATTTCTATCAATATTGAGATCACTTAGTGCATCTTTCATAGATATTTTGATAAGGACATTTCATTTTCATCGTGCTGCTTTTATATAGTTTCTTTGCATCTGGTTTCATCATGCAAAAAAAATATACAACATTCAAAAGTATGAAGAATGTCTTATTAAGCATTCAAAAGTATGAAGAATGAAAGCAATAATTTTTTGTGAAAAATAACATTTTGAATGTGAAAATTTATGAAAAAACATTAGGACAGATTAACTATCACAAAAAAAAATTGATTACCTCAAATTCAACACCACTATCAACAATGTCATTTACACATTTCTCGGCGAGTTCTTCATGATCACTATGACCAATATTGGCATGCTCTTGTGTAGTCTTCGGAGCTCTGTTGACATTAAAAATGCCTTTTCCTTTTGGCAACAATGCATGTTTCGTATGATTGCTCTTCATGTGGTTTAACCATCATGCAAAAAAATATTAAATTTAAAATTAGCAGCAAATTGTCTTTAAGGGAATTGTTCTTTTTTTCAAACAATGAAACAACATAATCGCAACAAGCATTGGCAGAGATGTAAAAAAAGAAGTGCAGAACATGAAACATTGTGATGAGCCTTCGAATATATTTTATGATATGATAGTAATTATTCCATTAAAATCATTTAAAGAATTATTTTACAAGAAATGTTCTCATTGTCCAAGGAAATTAACCTTACAATTCATAACTTTGGATATTTGTAGTCGAGTTGCCTTAGAAAAAAGTAGCACTATATGTCAATAGTAAAAAAAATTAAGAATCAAGAAACTCTTCATTATCTATAGTCGTGTCACCTTAGTAAAAAGGAGCACTATATTCAATATCATATAAAGGTTAAGCATCAAGCAGAAACAAATACCACCTGTATAGGAGTGGGCATTTACATCTTATAATAATTACCTACATAAATTATCTCAATAAAAACAAACTTATTTATTTTGTATTTCTCTTGTATTTATATATTTCCATTTGAAATACCAAATCAACAAAGGAATATTGATAATAGATTGAGTTCTGTGGAATCTAGGATTGTGAACTTGTACATTGTCACAAAAGGGAAGAATGAGGAAGAAAACAGGTTGAATGCAGCCTATATAATCAATGTGGCAAGGAAGCTTGGATGATAAATTTTCCTTCTACCTAAAGACATTGTAGAGGTAAATCCTTAAATGATACTTATATTGATTGCAAGAATTATGGTTTCGAGTCTTAAAAAATAAACCAATGAAGATGTAGGGATTTCAAACAGTGAAAATGGAAGTGTAACTAGTAGTTTTTCAAAACTTTCTATTGATGAAAATACTTCAGAGGCTTCTTTACCACTTGATAATGGAAGTGGCGGGATATGTGGAAGTATTGGTTTCATATCCTTGGATTCATAGCCAATTCACCCATGCGGAGTTTCAAACTTTAAAATAACAATATACATCCATGAAGAAGGAGAAGGGTGAATTAATTGTTGGGGATTTGATCTCTAGAATGACTAAATTGAAATATTTTTGAGGAGTTGTTCATTGAGGAGGAGATAAGAGTTGTTGTGGGTGAATATCGTTCAAATTCAAAAGAGATTTGAAGAAATATAACACTAATAAGGATAAAATATTTCTGAACAGAAGTAGAATTAAACTCTTCTCTTTCTTATGACAACCAGACCATTAAAACAACACAACATTTATGAATATCATCAAATAGTGCAATTTTATTTATATCAGTCTACTAGAAGAATAGAATTTACTCAAGATGAGTTTACATATATCGTACGACCTGCACAGGTCTATACTTCTGATGGTAATACTTATCAAGACCACAAAATATAAAACTAGAACTGCTACTTAGTTTATATTCGACTAGTATCTTCTCAAAACATAGCTTATACCATTACTATGACTTAGGCACAATTTCCTTTTAGACTAGACGAGTCTGTGATCTGAGCATATTTGATACTTTCCTAACTCGGCTCCTTTACCTCCTTCAAGCCCAACTCGATCTCTATTCCTTGATTGTGATGAACGTTAACCCTAACTCGGCTCCTCGTCCGAGGCAGTGAGACCTAAACTGCTTTCCATAACTCGTCTTCTTGTTCACACAATGATACCTGAACTGCTTGCCTCCTTATGCATGCATAGAGACCCGACTTGAACTCTGGTTATAATTGCCACCTTGTGCACATAGAGATACCTGACTTGGTCTCTATCTCAACCCTTCTTGGCCTCCTCTTGTTTGTTATATTGTACACCATGCCTCAGTCCTCTTTGGAGCGCCTCCTCTCTCTAGTTGAACTCACTATCTTTTCTCTTATATAGATAGTGAGGCTCTCATGTTACTTGTAATTCTAACATACTTCCCTCAATTATTCCTAGTCCTTGGATCCTCTCATTATGAACTTCATCAAAGAGTCGGGACTTAATAAAGCATTGATATGATTGAGATGCAATCTTAGCTTGAGTTAGGTGGTCCCCACCATTTAATTTTCTTTTGTCTAGTCAAAATATGGGCTTCCTCCTCATTACTAGACACCCCTAAAGAGGAGGAATTACCTGATCGTGATATCCTCTAACACTCCCTCTTAGAGAGGGAGTTAAATTCATTGGATTTGTCTTCTCCAGGATCCACCTCACTATGTGTTTCTCCCTCTCAGTCTGAGAGGCCCAACTGTTCCATGTCTGGACATTCTATTTTTTCTACTATGATGGATTTGCTACACTCTATACCAGGATTATATAAGTATCTCCATTCATCCAATTGAGTCCATTCCCACCATGTGGGTCTACTGACAATATACTCATGTTCTCTTACAATTCGACTTGTATACTCATTGATTTCTTCTGTGAGTCTGTAAACAAGTTGTCCCCGCCATTTATATAGCCCATATTCACTTATTCCTATCATTACAAGTGGTCATGGTTCTTGAATTTTAACTGAATAAATGTGTACACTGCATCCAAAGAACATTTCCCCATATCCTTGATGCTCCAAGGCTGATATTGAGAGTAAGATAATTCTCATACATGGTACATATAGTACTTCTGGTATCCTGAAAATTCTTCCTAATTCTATTTGTAGTGATACTCCCACTTTTCTATGAAATTCTATCATACTATAATGCACCCCACACTTAACAATTCCTGAAGCTTGACTTGAGAATTCCTTAATTTCAAGTCGGTCACATGTCATGTGACTCATGGCCCCACTATATATGTATCATCCTGCCCTAATTTTGTCCTCTGTATCCAATAACATAGTGTATTCATCCTTAAACATCCTAGAAAACTCTCTAGTTGTGGAAGCAAATGACTTCTCATCTTCATCTTCTTTGTTTTCAACTTCTATTGAGGCTGCAATCTATTTTCTTCTCCCTCTTTCACCAAATCCCTTCTTATCTTGGGTGCACTGGCTAGAAAAGTTTCCAAGCTCTCCACACATGATAAATAAATGAAAATCGTACACTTTTTCTCAACTCTTCAAATTCCATTGGATGCACAGTAGTAAATATTGGAACACAAGACTTAGTTGAAGGGTGACCTCATCTTGTCCTTGCAAGGTTCAGAAAAAAAATTCAAGTTTTAGTCTTGGACAAAAATAAATCAACCCACATCTGTTATGTTTTATTGAGTATATCTTCAACACAAAATGGGACTATTTTTTTGTATTTCCACACACAGAAAGGGATACCACCTGTATAGGAGTGGACATTTACATCTTATAATAATTACCTACATAAATTATCTCAATAAAAACAAACTTCTTTATTTTGTATTGCTCTTGTATTTATATATTTCCATCTACAATACCAAATCAACAAACAAATATTTATAATATATTGAGTTATGTGGAATCTAGGATTGTGAATTGGTACATTGTCACAAAAGGCGAGAATGAGGAAGAAAACAGGCCAAATGCAACCTATATAATCAATGCGTCAAGGAATCTTTGATGATCAATTTTCCTTCTACATGAAGACATTTTTGAGGTAAATCCTAATATGATACTTATTATATTGATTGCAAGCATTATTCTTTGGAGTCTTACAAAAAAAACCAGTGAAGATGCAAGGATTTCAAACAGTGAAAATGGAAGTGAAACTAGCAGTTTCTCAAACATTGTTATTAGCGACAGTACTTCAGAGGCTTCTTTACCACTTGATAATGGAATTGGAAGGATATGTGGAAGTATTGATTTCATATCATTGTCTTCAGATCCAATTCACCCAGGTGGAGCTTCAAACTTTAAAATAACAATATACATTCATGAAGAAGGAGAAGGGTGAATTAACTGTTGGGGATTTTAGCTCTAGAATGACTAATATGAAATATTTTTTAGGCGTTATTCATTAAGGAGGAGGTAGGAATTGTTATGGGGGAATAACATTCAAATTCAAAAGAGAGTGTGGATTTTGAAGGTTTTATACGGATTTATCTTAATTTGCAGACATAGGTAGATACAAAATTAAGTGGTTCCAAGAACAAATCTGTATTTCTAAAGACTGCCACAACCACCTTGATTCACACAATTGGATAATATGAGAAGGTGGAATTTTTTTCTCATATCAATAGCTACCTTAGATATTATCCAGTGGTGAAAATATACTTTCCAATTGATCCTATGACAAATGATCTCTTTGATATAGTGAAAGATGGCATTCTTCAATGCAAATTGATCAATGTGGTTGTTCCTGGAACCATCGATGATCGATCAATAAATACAAAACCAAAGCTTAATCCATGAGAAAGAAATGAAAATCAAAGTCTGTTGGATGCACAGTAGTAAATATTGGAACACGATACTTATTTGAAGGGAGACCTGATCTTGTCCTTTCAAAGTTCAGAAACAAAATCAAGTTTCAGTCTTGGAAAAAAATAAATAAACCCACATATGTTATGTTTTATTGAGTAAAGCTTCAACACAAAATGAGACTTCCACCATTATGCCCTTGTCTTATCATATGTCGCTAAAATCAAAATTCTTTTCCTTACCTTTCCACCAAGACAATCATTACATGGACATGGATATCTGTGCATATCATTCTCATCGGCTATTATCTCATCATATGCATGGTATTCATCCATTTTAAACCTTCGACTTTGACTCATATTTGATGTTCCGCATTCCAATATTAATTTGATATGTTAATTAACAATTATTAGGTAATTTAGATATTACAAGGGCACAAAATCAACTAAGTTGTTGTTAAAAACAACAACATTGACAAGGAACTAAGATAGTCTATGAGTTTGCATTTTCTAGTTGTGAAGAGAGGTTGGGAAAAGCAAGCATTCCTCAAAGAATCCAATAGAAAATAAGATAGGTGTCATAGAAGGAGGATTTTATCAGCCTTGGTAGATCTTAATCCTATGCAGTTGGACACTCTTATGGAGCATGTAGTTCTTACTGCAACTTTCCACTCTCCGTTTTTTCCAATTTATTGCAAATTAATGATTTTTGGGGCACTTGAAGGACATCGAAAGTATTTTTTTCTAAAATTATCATGCAGTGAAGCTATCATAATTACATTTTTTTTCTAAAAATATCATAGTTCCATTTTTATGATATTGAAGAATGCTAGAAAGTGACCACACTTGTGATTCTAGTTTAGATATACTTTCTTCAACACAAAAAAACATGCATAAGATATATCGCTCACTAGGGTTTTCCAACCAACACACATAGGGTCTTCCAACCAACACAGACATAGACTATGGTGCCTCTAGTTATTATTCCTTCTAGTGTGTCCATGAAAAAGAGGACCCTATGCGTAACCGCAAACCCCTTCATGAGCATGGGAATAGCTAGATGGAGATGTCCTTGTTTCTTCAAGTAGTAATGATGATGATGTATAAGAATAAATACATGGGAGGATATATCTTGGACTGGAATCATGAACCTTGTTCTACATATGGTCTCTATTGACTTACCGATTATAATTGAAGAGAAACAAGAGGAAGATTAGTTAGAGGAAAACTCTTCACCTACTAGCAGAATGAAAATATTATCTATAGAATATTTAAATAATGACTCGGTGATTGAAAATGATATATACCCTTATATATTGAAAAATATTTTGAACAAACTAAGAATATGGCTCTTGATCAATCATCTTGTGCAATAACCGAGAATGTACCACTAGTTTTCATGGACACTTAGAGTTTCGATTTATGTAATAACAAGAGTATGTTTATTGGAGGTACTATCATGGAACATATTGCAATACCTAAGAAAGAAAGTGATTCATATGCTAAGGAAATTTTTGATTACCCAAACTATGAATTTTTTTATACATTGTAACCTAATTTATTTGCTAACCTTGACTCATAGAAAGTTAATTATGAGTTCCATATATTTGAAAATATTGGTTTAGTAGCATATGAAATATATATAGGAAATGTTTAGTGGCATAATCAACCGAGAGATTTGGATTTGGAATAGGAGTTGAAGGGGATGAATAATTAGTCCTCAACCAACCCATGATCAACTAGAAGTTTTAGGAGTTGAATTAGTCAATATACCAGTGAGAGCTAGTCTTTAGGGAGGGGATAGAGACATTCTGGTAGGGGCTTCAGAGAGTCTTTCACCATTAACCAGAATCCTTCCATTCACCTTTCAATACAATAATTCCACCTTTATACTTCCAACTTAATCCATTCTCCTTTATCCTTTATCCCCTAACCTCTCACAAAACAACACCTCACCTCACCTAAGAACTGGAAATTAGAACCATGAGACTTACCCTCACAAGAATTGAATCACCCACCCCATGAAAACAAGTTGGTAAATTTATAACGTGGTGCAAAGTGATGGTAGTTTTAAATTGACATATGTGGAAGATTATCTCGATTTACAAAACTAGGAAAAGATTGTCATTTAAATTATTTCAACAATATTTGCTCTATGAGGTTCCTTAAAAAGATTATTGAAATGCATTTTTTTCACATCAATCATCTCAGAAAAACTATGATATTTCCCTCCCACCTCATTCTTAAGAATCCAAATGGTATTTGATATTTTCATCATCTTTTCATAGTTGTGAAAAAACCAGGTGTTATCATCTCCCCGTGCTACCCAAGTTGCTCTAGTTGTTTTCCTCCATTTTGATTCTTCCTAGTCAAGAAACTATTTTTTTCATGGCTCCAAAAGATTTAAGTTACTTATCTCTTCTTCACTTAAAATTACATTCATGTTAGGTTTGAAAATCTTAGAAATATCTTCTTCCAGTATCCATGTCTACTCTCATGGATCCTTGAGTTTGGATTTGGCTCACTCAACAAATTTTATTTTTACAATTTTAAAATTGTCACTAAACTAAAATGTAATAGAATCCTCCAACCAATCGTCCATATGTTTCCATTCACTATCACGCAAATCCATAAATTTGATATCCTTAGACCAATGACAATTGAATTTAGAAGGGCTTGGGGGATTTTCATTCTGCCTCCCCCACTAGGATAAATATGGGAACATGAATAGAAATATGAAACAATACCATTCGAACTAATCTTCATCAAAATAAAATACTACAGTGTGAATCGTTTAAAATTTGTATCAACTTAGTAAACCAAATGAAATTTTTTACCATCCTTGCATGCACAAAAGGGTTGTTGTTCTATGCAAGCTTGTTTTAAATTTTTTCATTCATAAGACTTTTGGGTAGCTATGGAATCTATGTATTGCAAGTTATCTTAATCACTAATATATATTAGTACTTAATATTAACTTAGAAATTCATCTTAGGATAAATTGTATTTAGAAATCAATTAGAAACTAAAACCTCATAATTGAATTGGGCTTGTCAACTATTTTATGTAGAATAGGCAATATTTGTTTTGTGTGGCATTAAATATTGGAACTGGAAACCATATTATATGTCATGTCGATCAAAATGGGAACAATAATATGCAACAAGAAAATGTTGAGGCCATAAATTCAAGGTTCATTACAGAGGCAAAAAGATCAATCAATTTGGACTTACTAAACTGCTTAGAAGAACTTGCTTTAGTATAGGGATCCTTATGTGGGATACTTTTTTAATGGGATTTAAGACCCAAGTGCATATTTTCTCCTTTCATGTAAAATTTTGGTCTCATGTAATTATAAACTTTTTGAAATGATATTACAAACCCATTAAGGACTTTATTTCATTGCTCTTTAGGGTTACAACTATTTGCACATTTCCAATGATGCATTGCAAACCTATATGTGTGTGTGTCTCATATTCATAAAGATTCAATGAAAGGATGATGGGGACACATTTTTTGAGAATCACTAGATTGATTCATCAAATTTCAAAGTACATTAGGGTAGAGAACATAGGGAATTTCTTTTATCTAGCATATAAATAAGATATATAAAAAACATAAAAAAAATAATTGTAATTTTATTAATAATGAATTATGACTAATACCAAATGAAAACAATGCATCATCCAATCATACAATTTTAAATTTAAATAGGTCAATAAACACATCATATAATGATGCATTCATACAATACCATCTGAAAATAGCTTGTGACATGTCTTCTCCTTACAAATGTTGCAATAGTCATTTAGAAACATTAAGCTCAAATGTGTTGCAATAGTTCTTTGGAATCACTGATGTCAATTTGAGTATTTATAAGATAAGGTAAGGTAATATAATTTTAGTAATGTCCAATGAATGACCATAAAAGTAGGCCAATGAGAATAAATAAATACATTCAATGTAGGCACGAAAAGTGGGAGTGCAAAAGCTGTTGATACTGAGAGGGGGGTGAATCAGTATCAAGTACAATTTAAAACCTTTTTCAAATTATACTTAAACCATTCAACTATATCCAATGAGAAATGAACAATAGTATAAGAGTTACACCAATACACCACAATACACCATGCACAATATATGAGAAATAATCAATAGTTATTGTTCAAGGGAAGTAATGACTTCCAAAGGTAGCTAGAGCTTCCAAATGTAAATGGAGGGATAAAACTCCATGAGGAAGATACAATCCTCCAATATCAAGAGAGATTTGAACTCTCCATCCTTTCGCCTTCCTTCCACCCCAGAATATATGAGAGATAATAAAACTTTACATTAAATCATCACATAGAACCTAATAATGCTTCCTGAGACTTCTTCAATTTCTGCAATTCTTCAATTCTTGGAGTACTCTGATCCTGTAGATAATATTACTCAATGTATTCTCTGAAACTCCTCCAATTTTCACTCCTTGAATCCTC
>ML782974.1:652689-671659 GCA_009831015.1 Picea engelmannii
CTCTATGTCGTTGAAGCTTGACCTGCTTAACTTTTGGATCACCTTCGTAGATATTCTTGAGTTTGTCCCATACCTCTTTAGCAGTGTTGCATCCCATCACTTTGCTAGAAATGGTTGGTGCCAATGCTGCTAGAATAACATGTTTGGCTTTTGAAGTACAACTCATAAGATTCTGCTCATTTGGATTGGTTGGAGCATTATTTGGGATTACATAGCCATTTACAATTGAGTACCAAATGTCTACTCCCAAAGCTATTAGGTAAGTTTTCACTCTATCACTCCAGTATGCATAATTTCTTCCATCAAAGTTTTGAATCCCATTTGAAATGTGCTCATGGTCATCCATCTCTGCTTAGGATTTTCCTTCTAGTGGTTAAACTACTCTGGAGGCAACCTGCTCTGATACCAATTGTTGATACTGAGAGGGGGGTGAATCAATATCAAGTACAATTTAAAACCTTTTTCAACTTATACTTAAACCATTCAACTATATCCAATGAGCAATGAAAAATAGTATAAGAGTTACACCAATACACCAAAATACACCATGCACAATATATGATAAATAATCAATAGTTATTGTTCAAAGGAAGGAATGACTTCCAAAGGTAGCTACATCTTCCAAATGTAAATGGAGGGATAAACCTCTAAGAGGAAGATAGAATCCTCCAATATCAAGAGAGAGTTGAACTCTCCATCATTGCCCCTTCCTTCCACCCAAGAATATATGAGAGATAATAAAACCTTACATTAAATCATCACCATCAACCAATCATCACATAGAACCTGCTAATGCATCCTGAGACTTCTTCAATTTCTGCAATTCTTCAATTCTTGGAGTACTCTGATCCTATAGATAATATTACTCAATGTATTCTCTTAAACTCCTCCAATTTTTACTCCTTGAATCCTCCCAACAAAGAGGTTATAGAAAGAATGGTAGACTTTATTCAATTTTGATCTATTCAAGAGAGTGAACTTGCACAGAATGTCCCGCGCTCAATACTTACAATCTGATTCTAAATCTCACATACAAGAAACTACAGTTCGTACTCTTTCCAAAGAAATTTGTCCCACTTCATTTGGATTCTCGATGAAGAAGTTATGATTGTTTTACTCGAAACACCTGTTTATTGACTAGCTTCAAGACTGGTCACAAACCCTATCTTCCACAGAGTGTATCTCTATAATTATAGCAAATCAAGAGCTAAAAATTTTACCAGAGGTACCTTGATATGTCTTCTCAATACCATAGTGATTTCACCATCTAATTTGTTCTAGAAAAAAAAATTATAGCAAAAATGGTAAGATGACCTAAAAATAACATACCTTAGAACACATCACCAAAAGACTTCATCCTCCCTTGAAATCCGGTGATCCAGATGGATATCGGTGGCCACCCATCTTTTCCAACTGGCTCAAAAACAAATTCTGACAATTTTGGCAATTTACTATTTTTTAAAAAGTAGTTTTAACTTCTGGGGCCATTTTGAGGGCCTAAATGAAGGTTTTTCAAGATCGAGCTCCTCAGTGATAGCCAAAGGCATGATTGAGCCACCAAAATGAATCTACTCGATGATTCCTTTCCAACGGGCTATCACACGCCTAAAATGGAGATCGTATGCAAAAGTTACGACCCCGGGAAGTTGATTTACTTACTTACCCAAATGGGGCCCACATGACTTTTGGCACTTCATCTCCTAGGGTTAGGTTTTTGGATGTCTAGGGTTTTTAGCATTCTTTCTTATTGTAAAAAGGCCTTCAGAGCCTCATTGTAACCTTCTTCTTGTTAATGCACATTGTCGGCACATCTCTTCTCAGAGATAAGCCGCCACCATTCTAGCAAGCTTGTTTCCGCTGCATTTTATAGTTTCAGCTTATTTCATTATTGAATAGAAAACCAGTTTTACTGTATCTCTGTTATTTTGTGTTAAGCACCTGTTAATAATATTTATTCATTTCGTTCTACTCATAAAATATAGATCAGTGGTATCAGATTAGTCTGCTCCTTGTCGTCTTAATGCATGTCCCTAACGAGGTTGGAGTACAAAGAGTTGGGTCTCGAGCTTGTTTCTCTTGAGGAAAGAAGCTCTCGCATGCCCAAGAGACCTCCCATGGCAGGAGAAAATAAAGATGATTGGACAGGAGATCCTTTCAAACTATTGATTAAAGAATCCCTCACACAAAAGAGGAACAAGATGATGGAAAGTTTCACACAAATCCTTCGACTGCTACCAATAGGTGATGCATCTTCTTAGAACGGAGGCGCCACCCCCTTCAAGGTATAAATAAAATTTGATATTCCTATATTTGAAGTTCAAATAGATGCAGATTTTGTAGACAAGTGGTTGAATCTACTAGAAGGGTATTTTTTTGTCCATAACTTTTTGAATAAAGAAAAGATTACTTTTGCACTCCTCAAAGTCGTTCCCCATGTCAAAGATTGGTGGGAAACTTTATGTGAGCAAAAGGAAATAGAGGAAACCTCATTATTTTCAGTCACGGCCACCTGGGAATCCTTCAGGGATGTTATTAAGGAACAATACTACCCTTATGATGACCTGTATACCAAATGGACCACATTGCAGCAAGAAAGAGACCAAGCAGTGCCAGATTTCACAAATAGCTTCCATACCTTGCGCACCAATTTGGGTATCAAATATTCGGAGAAACATCTAGTGCTCAAGTATTGCAGTGCTCTGCATAGATACATCCATACCAAAATGGAATTTCTGGACATCTCATCCTTGGGCACGGCCTATCGATATGCCGTCAAAATCGAGAAGAAGCACAAACAAAAGACACGGCAATTTGGGCCTGGGAATCCCTCACAACAAAAGCCAGGAAAGGGCGGCCCCAAAACACTGAACAAAGGACAGAGAAAAGATGGATAGTATCAAGACAACTAGTCCAAGCTACAAGAAAAGGACACCTGAAAGACAAAGAAAGATACTGGGAAGTGGTGCGGCTTCCATAAGAGCCCTTGGCATAACACTGTTGACAGTCACTCAAAGAAGTTGCTGGTGGCCGAAGTGAAAGCCTCTAAATCAGATGCAGATTATGACTCTGAGCCAAAACTAGAAAGGGGAAGATGGATCATTGATGCGGAACCCAGTGCCACCGTTGCTACCACCAAGCTCCAGCCTGGTGAACCAGACGAGCCAGAACAAGGAGAGAACGTCTTCCATTCATATATGTGGGTAAAAGGCACCCCACTACACTTCATCATTGATAGCGGTAGCCAGAAGAACCTCATCTCAGCAGAGGTCGTCAAGCGGCTGGCCCTACCAACAACGTCGCACCCACAACCATACACCATTGGATGGCTCCGCCAAGGAAGCGATCTCTGCATCAGCCAACAATGTCGATTATCGTACAACATCAAGCCCTTCAAAGATGAGGTATTGTGTGATGTTGCTCCTCTCGAAGTTTGTGATGTTCTTTTGGGACAACCTTATTTATGGAAATGTCATGATGTATATGAGTCTAGGCCTCGTAGTGTTATTATTACTTTGAACAGGAAATTGTACAGGATACCTGAGGCAGTCTCGCCTAGTGCTATTTCCTTGATCTCTGCTAAGAAATGCAGGAAGATCATCTCTCAAATGGGGAAGTTTGTCTTCTTCGTGATTCGCTTTCAGAATAAGTGAAAGATCACAGCCACATCCAGGGTCTCTATGGCTGACCTCTCCACACAGCAGAATCAAGTAGATAAGGTCATGGAAGAATACTCAGATATCTTCTCCTCACCTATAGAGGCACCTCTGCACTGCCAGGTCAAGCACCCCATCGATCTGACCCGTGGCGCACCACTACCCAATGGGCCAGTCTATCGTCGCTCTTTGTTAAAGAATGAGGAGATCAAGTGACAGATCCAAGAACTTCTCCACAAGGGGCACATCTTCCCCAACTCATCACCTTGCGGGAGACCAATCGTGTTGGTACAGAAGAAAGATGGAACCTAGCGACTCTGTATTGATTACCGGGCTCTGAATAAAATCATAGTTAGAAACCGGTACCTGATTCCCCGAATGGATGACCTCCTTGATCAACTCATGGGGGCCAAATACTTCAATAAGATTGATCTGAAGTCTGTCTACCACCAGGTCCCGATAGAACAGACAGATGTATGGAAGATCGCCTTCAAGTCAAAGGAAGGCCTTTTTGAATGGTTGGTCATGCCCTTTGGTTTGACAAATGCTCTGGCCACTTTCATGAGGATGATGGATGATATCCTGCGACCATCCACCAATACTTTTGTAGTTGTGTATCTGGATGACATTCTAATTTATAGCAAGACTTGGGTCGAACACTTGCAACATATTCAACAGGTTCTTCACACTCTGCGGCAACACAAGCTATATGCCAACTTGGAAATATGCTCCTTCGGCATGGACATTGTCCATTACCTGGGATACATCATTGATCAGCATGGCATACATGTGGATCTAGCCAAGATCCAAGTCATCCGTGACTAGCCAGCCCCAACAACACTCACTGAGTTTTGAGCTTCTTGGGCCTTGCCAATTTCTACCATAGGTTCATGTTGGGTTTCTCCCATATTGCATGGGCCCTCAGCTAAATAAACAGGGGTGGTGGTAAGGCGAAATTTGCGTGGGGTTGGTCCCAACAACAAGCATTCGATGATCTGAAGTAGCACTTGTGCTCAGCCCCAGTAATTTCACTACCAGACCTGCAACATCCTTTTGAGATCGAGACAGATGCTTCATACTATGTTGTGGGTATCGTTCTCACTCAACACGGCCACCCCATGGCCTATCATAGTGAGACACTGTCAGATATTGTTTGTAAGTACCCTACTTACGACAAAGAAATGTACTCCATTGTGCAAGCATGTCACTAGTGGAGACATTACATTCTTAGGAAGGAGATAGTCATCCACACTGATCATAAACCACTGCAGTTCATGCAGACATGGGGAAAATTGCAGAATAACCGCCATCAAAAGTGGTCCACATACTTGCAGCAATTCCACCTCAACATCAAGTATAAAATAGGAAGCACCAATCACATCGTTGATTTCCTCAGTAGACCACCAGTCACGACACTCACCACGGTGCTAGACTCTTGTATCCATGAGACATCTAGATGGCCCCAACTCTATGAGACAGACCCTCACTTCGCCACCACCTACCAAATGTTGGGTGCAAATGAAGTTGTCGATAATTTCCATATTTAGGATGGGTTTTTGTGTCGTCTGGGACATATCTGTGTTCCATCAAGTGAGCAAGAGAAGCTGATCTGGGAAGCCCACTACAGTCGGGTGGCAGGACACTTCGGTGTTGAAAAGACAGTGGTGATGCTACAGAAACATTTCTACTGGCCAAAACTTCGATAGGAGGTTAGCAAGTATATCAGGTCCTGCACTACCTGCACTATTGCCAAACCAACCACTAAGAAACAGGACCTATACACCCCTCTTCCTACTCCTGACAGGCCATGGGAATCCATATCAATGGACTACATGTCAGGCCTCCCGTCCACCAAGCGGGGAAATGACTGTGTTTTTGTGGTTAATGATCGCTTTTCTAAGATGGTGATTATGGTTGCGTGCAAGAAGAGCATCACAGTAGAGGCCACTGCCAAGCTCTTCTTTGAACGAGTCTAGGTACATTTTGGAATCCCACAAACCATTGTCTCAAATCGGGATAGTCTATTTCTCAGCACATTCTTGTCGAGCCTCTGGTCACTGCTAGACACCAAGCTCACCAAATCCATGGCCTTCCACCCCCAGACAGATGGCCAAACTGAGGTTGTAAATCAAATGATTGTGCATATCTTTCGCATGTATAATTCAAAGCACCCTCGCACATGGGATGAGAGCCTTCCCTATGTCCATCATAGCTACAACCAAGCCCGACATAGCTCAACCAACAACAACCCCTTTCAAGTGGGGTTGGGATTCCAACCATTGGGACCCATGGATGTTGCACTTCCCCTTGCGGTCACCTCGACCAACTCATCTCCTGCTCCAACTGAAACTGACAAAGCCACCCGGTTCATTGAGCAGATCTAGCACATCCGCCAACAAGTTCAGGATATCCTACAGAAGTCCAATGACAAGTACAAACAGTGTCATGATCAACATCAGGTGCCACATAAGTTTCAGGTGGGTGACAAAGTTTGGTTGCACTTGTAGAAAGAACGCCTTAGAGGACCCCATCAGAAGCTTCACCCACTCTGTTATGAGTCGTACACTATCACCAAGGTTGTGGGTGATAATTCTTTTGAGCTCAAAATTCCTCCTTTCCTTGGTCTGCACCTAGTGTTCAATGTGGATCTCCTTCGCCCTTATTTCCCACCATTATTGGACACCTCAGAAGTAGCAGAACAACTAACACCAATAGATCTCAACCCCAAATGCCTACAACAGGAATCCAATGATCATATTGTGGACAGACAGATCAAGGGCACTCTACAACAAAGGATCCATCTTTATTGAGTCGTCAAAGCAGGGTAGCTCCTGCACCAAGGCAAGTGGCTCACCTGGGGCCAAATTCAGTAGAAATTTCCTCATCTAATGGGGGACCTCAATGCAATGGAGACCATTTCTTCCTAAGGAGGGAGGTTTGATCCATATGGATATCGTTGGCCACCCACCTTTTCCAACTCGCTCAAAACAGTTTTCTGACAATTTTGGCAATTTACTATTTTTAGCAGTTTTAACTTCCAGGGCCATTTTGAGGGCCTAAATGAAGGTTTTTCAGGATAGAGATCCTAAATGATAGTTGAAGGAATGATTGAGCCCCCAAAATGAATCTCTTCGACGATACCTTTCAAACAGGCTATCACACGCCTAAAACGAAGATCCTATGCAGAAGTTATGACCCCGGGAAGTTGATGTACTAACTTACCCAAACAGGGCCCATATGACTTTTGGCGCTTCATCTCCTAGGGTTAGGTTTTTGGATGTCTAGGGTTTTTGGCATTCTTTCTTATTGTAAAAAGGCCTTCAGAGACTCATTTTAACCTTCTTCTTTCGAATGCGCGCTGTCGTCACATCTCTTCTCAAAGATAAGCCGCCACCATTCCAACAAGCTTGTTTCTGCTGCATTTTACAGTTTCATCTTATTTTGTTATTGAATAGAAAACCAATTTTACTGTATCTCTGTTATTTTTTGTTAAGCACCTGTTAATAATCTGTATTCATTTCATTCTGCTCATAAAATATGGATCATCCAGCCTTCTTTTCTTCTTATTTCCACTGAAATTCGACTTGTATCAAATGAATGTATAATGATGTTTATTTATACCATTTATGTCACTTCCTTTTGACATTAGGGTCGACCTGACACTTTCTTATTTTGTAATTCTTTTCTTTAATTATCTTCAGGGCCTACATGTACTTCCTTCTTCAATTCACTTTATCATCTTCAAAAATTCATTTCTCCTCAACCATGAGGATCCACGTGACATGCCACATACCACCAGAAACAACATGATGTATACTATCCATCCATGGGTGTTGTATCTGCATGTGCATTTTCCTTCATGTCCAAATACCTTCATCAATCTTGCAGTCCAAAACCCATGACTAGGGTTGACATCAATGACAACAACCAATCTTCCAACAAAACAACTCCTCGATCGATATTGAAAGAAGAGAGACAAATAACTAAGTGTCTAATATCAAAAAAATTCAATGCTTAAGAGAATATATAATTAATGTGCAAGCATAAGAAACATGATAGAAATTTAAGAATCTCAACATTGAACAAAAGAGAGGATGTCAAGGATTTCTAGTGCTCATGTTGGCTACTAAGGGTGAGGCCTTCAAAGGAATACATAATCCTATAGAAGACATGGAATGGACTGATCATCCCTCCCTCGAATATTAAATTATTCCTTACTCTCCATATAAAATACCTGCAATGTAGGCACAAAAAGTGGGAGTGAAAAAACAATAACCTAATCAATATTGAAAGAAGAGAGAGAAAGAACTAAGTGTTTATCAAAAAATTGAATGTTTAACTAATAGAAGATATAAATAAGGTGAAAGTACAAGAAATATGTTAGAAATTTGAGAGTCTCAACATTGAACAAAAGATAGGATGTCAAGGCTTTCTAGTACTCACATTGGCTACTAGGGTGAGGCCTTCAAAGGAATACATAATGGTGAAAGGCTCTCTCAAGGGTAGGGCCTTGAGAGATCCTTTCACCATTAACCAGAATCCTTGCATTCACCTTTCAACATAAGCATTTCACCTTTATACTTTCAACTTAATCCATTCACCTTTATCCTTTATCCCCTCACCTCTCACAAAACAAAACCTCACCTCACCTAAGAACTGGAAATCAAAACCACCATAATTACCCTCACAAGCACCGAATCACCCACGCCATGAAAACAAGATGGTCAATTTCTAACGAGGTGCAGAGTGATGGTAGTTTTCAATTGACATATGTGGAAGATATAGTAATAGTGTATTTGTCAACGCAAATTCATCATCCACATAAATATCTAGTGTTTTCAAATGTAAATATCTATAAAGGAATAGATCCCAATACAAAAATAGAATATAAAAACAGACATCTAGGGTTTACAAACAAAAATCTATTTACATGTGACATCATTCAAGAAGGCCCCTACAAATTCAAATTAATAATTCACCTTCTAAGAAGTCTCCATGTCCTCTTCACATCATTTTTATCCACCATGGAAGTTACTTATATACCTATACAACCTCCAATTCTCAAATTAACTAAAACCCCTCTCCTATGTCCGACTGTGAGCTCCAATGGTCCAATTAACTAAAACCCCTCTCCTATGGTTGGCTCTGAGCTCCAATGATCCAATTAACTAAAAATCCTCTCCTCTAGTCGGCTACGGGTCCAATTCAAACCTCACCAACTCCATTACTTCTCATGGACTCCAATATTGGTCAAGCCAAAAACCCCAATTACACCTCCCTCTGCCCTGTCAAATATTTAACATTTCACCCACTCCCTCTGCACAATATTGGTAAGGACAGAAACCCCAAATAAACCTCCCTATGTCCCGTCGAATACTTACCACTACACCCACTCCCTCTGCACCCATGGACTAGTTGTTTATTACTTGAAATGAAAAACACACTTCCCTATGCCCCGTCGAATATTTACCATTGCACCCATGCCCGGTGCACCCATGGACTAGTTGTAAAATTACATGAAGTCCATCGTATTCTCCCACCTTCTTTGTGCCCTCGTCAAATTGTGAAGAGCACCGTATTCTCCCACCTTTTGTGCCCTTGTCAGATTATGAATGCGATCAGTATAACCCTATTCTCCCACCTCTTCAAAGAGTAGTTTGAATAAATTAATTGTCAACATTTGTCATATATGTCGTGAAATGAGTGAAATGATAGCAATAATTATTATAAAAATAATATTGTAATATTATAATATTATAAAATATTATAATATTACGAAATATGATATATTTTTCATAAGAATTGATAATTAATATACTTTATTCATCCACATAGCTATAATGTTTATAAAGTTTGCAAATTATATTGTGTGACTAATATTTATTTAGTTGTGTTTACCCAACAATAAAATTAGTCATTTATTTAGTCATTGTTATTTGTGTGACTAATTATTTAGATGTGTTTTTTTTCCTGACAATCAAATTAGTCATATATTTAGTCATTTGTAACTTTGTTAATAAAAAAATAGTAGAATCTAGTCATTTTTTATGTCGTGACTAAACGTTTTAGTCACATAGTCATTTATTTGCCAAATTCTGCTAGTGTACATAGGAAAGAGTTACCCGACGGGTCACATGGAAAAAAGTATGGATTTATGGCACTCAGTATCGAAAATAGAGTGGAATCATATATTCATACACACTTTGGACACAATCCCAAAGAATTAGTGTTTACAATTGGATATGTGTAGGGAGACAAGAATATGGGAAGAGTTGGCCTGGAGATTCTAAATTACATTCACATTTGAACATGAGTATCCATATATATATATATATATATATGCAACACTACAGGATATTTGAACGAATATCTTCTTGAAGGTAGAGACGATGGAAGTAGTACCAATATACAGTGTGCATAAAGCGAAGATGATTGCCCATGAGCTATTGGAGTGATATAACGTAGCAAAGGAAGAGAATGAGGAAGAGGATCCTAGGGATGTACAAATACTTGAGACAAAAGGAGCACGAGTAGTAGAAAGGCATATCTTCCATCCACCTCATGCAAACAACCTATAAATATGTAGAAGGTAAATATTGGGATGACAGGGAATCACAAGTTTGCACAGATAAGAGATTATTTGAACGACGAGCCAATTGAGAAGGTTGCAGACTTATTGCGGGAATATTAGGACTTATTCCCAACAATATTTTCAGAGATGGAGGGGATAGAAGGAGAACTGGGTGAGATGAAGATCCCACTAAAACCTGGATCTAAGCTAGTATGATAGAGACCTTACAGGTTAAATTCAAGGTACAAGGAGAAGGTCAAAGATGAAAGAGATAGGATGTTGGATGCGAGAATCATTGAACCAGTAAAAGAATACAAGTTGATTATCCCAATGGTGGTGCAGGACAAGAAGACAAGAGTAATAAGGATATTCTTGAATATAAGTAAACTGAATGACATATGCTTACCTGATCCTTTCCCAACACCATTCATAGACAAAGTACTGGAAAACGTATCATGTCAAGAAGTTATTATTTTACAGATGGATTCTCTAGGTACCATCAAATAAGAATCGCACAGGAGGATAGACACAAGACCCATTTTTCGATGGAGTGGGGAAGTTATCCATATATGGTTATGCCATTTGGATTGAATAATTCCCTTTCGGTGTTCTCTACGATAGTAGTGGCTGCATTCAATGAGTTCATCAATATATTCCTAGAATTTTACTTGGATGATTGGGTGGTGTTTAGTCTACTACAATATCATATAGAAGTTCTTTGACTCATGTTAGATCGGTGCATATATTGTCATATTTCACTGAACTTAAAGAAGTGTATATTGTGTGCATCGTTTGGAATTCTACTAGGAAATGTAGTATGCAAACAAGGAATATTGGTCGATCCAGCCAAGATTGCATTAATTTTGGATTTGGAACATCCGAGATCAGTCATATAGTTGAGAGAAACTTTGGGTCATACAGGTTATTACATGAAATTTATGAAAGGATATGCGCATATTACAACACCCATGGAAAATTTACTAAAGAAGGAAGCCAAGTTTCAATGGAATGAGGACTTCTAGAAGGGGTTGGACACTTTGAAACAGAAATTGATAATTGCACCAATTTTGATCTTTCTGAAGTGAAACAAGGAGTTCCATGTACATGTAGATGCATCATCCATAGCGTTGGGCACAGTGTTGTCACAAACAGGAGAAGGGGACACAAACAGGAGAAGGGGACATATATCATACAATTTCTTTTGCAAGTAGAAAGTTGTCTATATCCAAAATGAATTATACAACTACAGAAAGGGAAGGATTGGAAATGGTCTATGTGCTACAAAAGTTCAGGCACTACAATGGTCTATGTGCTACAATGGTCTTAATAGGGTCCCACTTCAAGATGTATATAGACCATTTTGCATTAAAGTACTCAGTCAACAAGCTCGTATTAGGAGGAGGGATATGCATATGGCTATTATTATTTTAGGAATATGACTTTGAGGTCGTAGTAAAACCAGGGAAGCTAAATTCAGGACCAAATCATCTCATACACATGTTGACAGGAGAGGATGTAGGTAATTTAGATGATAGCTTCCTAGATGCACAATTATTTGCAGTAAGGATGGTGGATCATTACTTCTCGGACATTGTGGAGTTTTTAAATACAGGTATGGCTCCCTATGAAATAACAATTGCATAGAAGAAGCAATTGGTAGTGAAAGAAGCCGATTATCAGTTGATTGTGTGGAATTTATATAAGTTGGGTGTAGATGGAATATTGAGGCGTTGTGTACTGAAACATGAAATGTCGATTATACTTAAAGAAGTGCATGATGGAATTGTTGGAGGTAATTACGTAGGAAGAGAAACAATACAGAAGATTTTATGTGCAGGGATTTGGTGGCCTACACTTCACAAAGATGCGAAGGAGTATTTTCGGTCATGCAATGTATGCCAAAGAGTCGGAAACCCATCTAGGATAGAATAAATCCACAAGTTACATTGCAAGCATTTCATAAGTGGGCCACTGACTTTGTAGGACTAATCAATCCACAAGCAAGAAGATCGGGAGAAAGGTACATAATCACTATGAAAAAGTACTTGACGAGGTGGGAGGAAGCATCATCAGTTATCGATTGTACTCCAGATACTGTTATGCAGGGTCTATTCGAGAATGTAGTCACAAGGTTTGGATGTCCACGCATATTACTTAGTGATCAAGGTACGCACTTTCTGAACAAAAAAATTGCAGCATTGACTAAGGAGTTTTAGATTCATCATCAAAAGAGAACACCATATCACTCTTAGGCCAATGGTACACTGGATGGTTTTAATAATATCTTAGAGAATTCTGTGAAAAATATTTGCAACATTGGGAGAGAAGATTGGTACTTACAAGTTCCTACAGTACTATGAGCTTACATAACTACAAATAAGAAGTTGAAAGGACAAAAACCTTTCTATTTGGTATATGGATAGGAAACAATGATGCTAATGGAGTTCCTTCTACCTAGCCTTCATATTGAAACAATCACTAAGATCTCAGATACTAGCGTGATAGAGGAGAGTTTGGAATAGTTAGTACATCTTGAGGATGACCGGTTTGTTGAAGGATTTCATCAGCAAGTTCAAAAATCGAAAGACAAGTCCTGACATGACCGACACATTAAACAAAAGAAATTTCAAGTTGAAAATTTCGTACCAATCTATGACAACAAGTGTATGCAACATCTAGGAAAGTTTGGAATGCACTGGTTAGGACCCTACATGATCCAAAAACTATCCAAGATAGGTGATGTGTGGTTAGAAACCTTGAATAGAAAAGTCCTGGAAGGAATGGTGAATGGGAGTCGGTTGAAACTCTATCGAGACAGCTAACAGATTGCGTAGTAATTTGGGTTGCACTAGAATAGAGAAAAAAAAAGGGTTCTCAAGTACAAGGTATCAAAACTTGTGTAGATGGAAGGATCATCACACGCAAAAATAACACTGCACCAAGTTAAGAGACAAGACACATACGAGACAGATTGCAAAGTATATAGATGAAATAACAAATAATCAATGTGCATTTTGCAAACAACAATATCGTTAAAAGCAGTAAGGCATGGAAATAATAGTTAGGGAGTAGGCGTGACAAGTCATAAAAATTGTGTATAAGTGTTAAATAGGGAAATCCACCGTAAATCGCAAACAGATCAGAGGTACGAGAGGAAAATCATAACATGGATTTGGTAATAAAGGAGAATTTAGTTAACAATTAACCAACCACAACGATGGATTGGACAAGACAGTTAAGGAAGGATGAGATGGGTATAGTTGGCATGAAAGCACAAAAATAGTAGGAATTCAGTAAATTCTAAAACATCGTTACATGAAAGCAAGAGAAAACAGAGTCAAACTACCAAATTCGAGCTAAAGTGACCCGCACTGACAAAAATATCTAGTCAAGGAGCCCATCACACAGGTAGAATGGCATCACTAAGAGTTGGAGGGTCATCTGCCGCACAAAAGAAACAATTGAAATGACTAGTAAAATAAGTGTAGGTCGAGGAGGTAGTCAGAGTTAGACTCTGATGCCACTGACAATTTTTCACAGAGAATAATTATGACTAAGGAAGGATGACACACCACTAGTAAATGTACCAGTTAATGAAAAGTACCCATTTTCGATAGCACCAATTCCGATCGACATCAGTAGTGACGAAGACATGCTTGGCAACATTTCCAACCTGAAGTTTATGGAACATGATATCACAGACACACAAAAATTCCCTGAGTTGGCCAGGGATTAGTGTTTATTCACAAGGATCACCCGTAGAACCAGAGAAATTCTCGTAGAGAAACAAGAATGGGCTTCAGACTTGGAGAAAGAAGAAATAATAAACTTTTTCAAAATCCCAAATTTCGGACGAAGTACAAAAATTAATGCCTATGTAAAGATGTTACTCAGTTGTTCTCATGGGGGGGCACTTTGGATCGATCCCTCAACTGTGTTGATTTCACGTATCACAGGTTTGTGCAAAGCAGGAGAAGACCTAGGACTATTGTTCAACAAAATGGGAGAGCGAGCCCTATCCGAGTCCATGAAATAAAAAATTGTCACATTCAAAGGAAAGATGGATCTGGATGTCAAGAGAATCAACAACAAGGATGTCAAGTTTGTGACACAGGGTTTGGCCTGCAAAATGTTACAAAAAGTTTGTAAAGACAAAGTACTAGCTGCAGTAATTTCAGCAGCAGAGAAATGTAAGGAAGGAGTTCAGATGAACTGGGCTACATTTTTAGTCAACCAATTTTTACAATATTACATGGAGGCCCAGGAGAAGGGAACTAAATTTCACTATGCATGACTGCTCATCCTCATTATGCAGTTCAGGTGGCAAGAGCCCTTGTATTACCAGTGCATGTGTAATTTAGGTCCCATCCCTTTGGTTGCTAGGTATTCCAACTTGTGGCACACAACAATCAAGAGATAGAAGAATGACAATAATGCCACATTTTATACCTAATTGGAGTGCGTTATTGTTGTAGTTGAGAAAACACTATGCATATCAAAGGAAATAGAAGTTGCATACAAGGATATTGCATGATTCAGAGTCGGCATGCACCATATGTATGTGCAAGCCAAAAAGGATCCTACGCGGAAATGTTTTCCAACCAATTATCGGTTGACAACATAAGATGTGAACTTAATAATCAATGACTGGGAGGAAGATTGGAAAAGCCCAATAGAAAATATAGGGCCATCAGAAGAGGAAGAAGACCAAGAAAAAAGGGAGGAGGAACATGATTAGACGAATGGCACAGGAGATCTTCGTGGCACATCTACAGTCCCTAAAGAAAGACTCAAAAGGAAGGATAAGGGGGTAGAACAAGAAGGAGGGGAGAAAAAGAAAGTTAAGGAAGAGATTCATACCCTATTTTATATATTAATCAATGATTAAATGGATAGGATTGGTTACCAGATATGGGATACCACAAAGGAAATATGGAAGGAAGCAGTAAAGAAGAAAGAAGAACAACAGAAGAAGGTGCAGGATCAACTGAGAATACTTCAATAGATACTAGAAACATCATGCATCATGAAAGAAAATAGATCAGGGGGAGTACTATCCCCTGGACCAAGGACAAAAGAAGAAAGCACACAGTCAACCCTGCCATAGCTAAAAAGGGAACATAGAACCATACAAATTGAGGCAGATGTGCTAGAGTTTCCAGTGGGCGAATTACACGAGAAAACAAAGTCATCAGGATAGCTCAATATAGTCATATCAAAAATTCCCATGCAAAGATTACAAGACTTGCAAGAAGAATTTGTGCAAGAAATAAAGAACAAAGGAGATGCAGTGAATCGAGACTTGGACAAACTAAGGGATGAAATATCCCAAGTGAAATAACAGTATAATATGGCACTTCAAAACAAGAAGGATATTGAAAGGATGAATAAAGGAAGTTATGAAGAATAACAAGGGGGGTGAGGAAAGGGGAACGAAAGAACTACATGAGAAGGATGAATTTGAATCCATGGTGCAAAAGACAAAAGCAGTTGTTCTAAAATTATACAAGGAAGTACTAGAAGTTCCCTTGGTAATAGAAGCCACTATGGAGAAACAACCATTGAAGATTGGTTAATTCATTAAGGGATTCAGGGAGAAGATCTAGGATTTACAACTGAGGAGCATGCCTGAAATTCCGCCAGAGGTGCATGAAGATAGGGTGACGATGGAAATGACAAAAGTTTCCATATTAATAAAATAGAAGAAGAATGTGCAAAACTTGGCGAGGCGAGTGTGCAGGTCTGGACAGATCTCATGGGAGACCCAAAAATGAAGGCCATAGAGGAAAAGCTAAGAGAATTTTAGGCACAGGTACATGAGGCAACAAAAAAGGAGACTACACTACCACTAGTTGAGCGTATGGTAGCCATTTTGGCTCAGCAGAAGAAATTTGTATAAGTGGAGAGGCCGAGGGACCAAAAAAATATCCTTCAATAGAAATTAGGACCCTAGTAGGATGAAGCAGTAAGGGTAATTGGATAATTGGCCACTGTACAAGATAAGGTCAAACAAGAAGTGGTTGAAGCAGAGGAAAAACTGACAGACTTGACCCTGCATGCCATAAAGGAGATAACAGCAATAGAGGTTGCATTTGTCAAAGAGGTAGAGGTCACTAAGGCTTCCTCTAAACACTTCATTTCGTCATGGAAGAATAGGAAACAGGCTTGAGTGGCTCAAGATGAGCCACAGGTGAGTGTTGGGGGCCTCTTGGATAGACAGTTTTGGATACAATGTTGGGAGAAAAACCTAAGTATAAGGAAAGTGCATAGAGGAAGGAAAGTAGCACGCAACTAAGACACATTCCACATGATAGTGCGTAGAAGGAGGAAAGCGTCCAGGGGGAAGACAAAAAACAAATAGAGGAATAAAGAAAGAGAGAGAGAGAGAGAGAGAGAGAGAGAGAGAGAGAGAGAGAGAGAGAATAAAGCATGAGAGAAGGATGACAACACAACATTCCAGAAATAGAAGAAAAACAAAAAAGCACCATGAAGAGAGAAAAGAAGAAGAAAGAAGTCAAACAACCAGTTAACTAAGTTGGTCATGCATTGTAATGGGATATTTTTGGGATAAATAGGCTAAGGTTTTAAGTCCTAGATTTTGAGGTATAAATATGTAACGGGTTGGGAGATTAGGGTGTTGAAATATTATGCCTGAGTCGTGAATGTAATTTTCTGTTGGAAAGGAGAAAGATAAATAAAGAGAGAGTTTAGAGATGATATTGAGTCTTGTGGTATCTAATTGTCTATGCGTGATTATGAATTATGTTTCTATGATTCATAGAATAGACTTAGTTTATGGATTAATTATGGCATAATATTCATGACTGTGACTATGAAGAATCTCTCTAATAATCAGAAATATGCTAAGAAGGGGAATCTGAATCCCAAGAAAGTAATACTAACTAGAGTTGAATCACATGCTTAGATATAAGAAGGAATAATGAATCAGTTGATGGTCTCCCAATAGATACATCACATGAGACTTTATATGTGCAAGAAGGCGATGTTGAAAGGGTTGGTGTTTGGTTGGTTTGTTGATCATCGGGAAACCAAACCTTGGGTCTTACATCCTACACACAGAAAAGTAAGCCAACAAATACTATAGGTCATTTAAAGTAAGGTGGATTAGGTCCAATATTCTTTTTATTATTAAACAAGACCAACAATGGTAGTTAATATTGAATAAATTTAAATGTGAACTTATTAAAGAAGGTCCACTAGGTAGTTATGAGGTTGTTATGATTAGGGTTGTTTTGATTAGTTATAAATAAGGATCATCTCCTCCTTATGTGATGTTTGGAAGAGTATTTTATTTCGATCTTATCTCTTTAGGAGTTCTTCCCCCTCAAAGAGGAAAGTGAAGAAGAGTGGATTCCTTCAATAAAAGGATCAATTACAAGGTGTTTCCCTACCATAATGGTTTTGATATTAATAAAGGATTTTATATAGCTTATTATTGAATATCTTGTATGGGATAGATTTTTCAGATCTAAGATACATAACAAGTGGTATCATAACTCTTTTTTGGGACAAAAATATAATTTTGTTTTCTCATTTTTTCAGGTTTCCAAAGAAAAAAAAGGGCTCGCAACACTTTGATCAATTCATGTATAATTTGGTGTAGAATTTAAAGAAATTTTCTATATATTTGAGTTCCTCTCATAATAACAACAGACTTAAAAAAAATGTTCAAACTAGAGTTCGAGAAGTGTAATTATCATTGATATAAAAGAAATTATTTTAAGGTTTTCTCACAATGACTGTGTGTACTATAAAGAAGATTAGATTTTTAAAAAATTCTTAGATTTCCACCAAGCCAACACCATTGGAAAGGGTATTTTGGGGGATTTGGTTTGACATGTTATATGTTATTCTTTTGATCCATATAAAGTGCACTACAACCCGTGCAAATTTCCTTTCTCAAACCCTCACAAACATGAAGAATGCCAGTGTGGTGGAACATGCCAAGCAAGGAAAAAATGCTGGAAAAAGTTATCCTGGGTTGGCTGATCTTGATCTTGATCTTGATCTGGAAAAATGATGGGTTGGCTGATCTTGATCAAATTGAAAAACACTTTCAACCATGTTTATACCCCATGAAGTATTTACACCCCATAAGTATGTACACTCTTCCACGCGGGGGAGTGCAGAGGAGGGGTACCCCCTCTGCAAGATCCATGGGGGCTATCCCCCCGGCTCGGGGGTCTGGTGGCAAGCGGGCCCCCAGCGGGGGTTCGGGGGCGAAGCCCTCGAAGGAAAAATTGACTTGTAAATGTATATTGTAATTTCA
The DNA here is from genome assembly GCA_009831015.1 of Picea engelmannii. Classification (NCBI taxonomy): domain Eukaryota; kingdom Viridiplantae; phylum Streptophyta; class Pinopsida; order Pinales; family Pinaceae; genus Picea; species Picea engelmannii. The sequence goes on from ML782974.1 coordinate 671,204, forward strand.
TTGTAAATCTGGACCATTCATTATAAGGTCACAGATCTAACGATAGAGATTATGTTAGGGTTTTTTTCCCTAGAAGTCAACCCTCTTTTATGAGGGAAATGTATTGTCGCTATGGTTGATGGTGAATATTGTATTCTGAGATAGGAGACTGTGAGAGAAAGAAGAGGAAGTTACAACGGGTTTGTTGTAGATTGTATCCCTTCATATGATGGATAATAATAAAGGAAGGACCTGATAATTTCTCTGGTGGACGTAGCCCACACTGGGTGAACCACACAAATCTGTGTCTCTATTGTATTGTGTATCTTCTGTGTTTTGTTTCCACATTTGTTTTATTTTATTGCTCCACGGTCCTATTTTTTTAACACTTCTAGTAGAAAATATCAAACCAAATATCCTAAGTGTAAGTCAAACATGTGATCAGGGTCACATACTTACTTTTGATTCTCAGAAATG
>ML782975.1:32020-83414 GCA_009831015.1 Picea engelmannii
CTGCTATGATTTTAGGGTCTTATTTAAGACTCTATGTCCTTGACATATTGATCTTCATTTTGCTCTTGACATATTGACACATAGTTACAAGTTCATGGGATCTATGTTGTAATTTTGAGTACTTATTTCAAGTTCTGAAAATTTTGGTCAAATTTTGAGGCCTACTTACCCTTAAGTATTGATGTGATAGTGCAAAATCTATGCTTACAATTGCTTTTGGTAAATTGAACTTAGGCATCAATTTTGATGCATAATATTTATACTTGTATACTACCTTACTATATTTTTTTTTATATGAAGATGACCATATTTTCAATTGGCCTATAATTGAAATTGTGGTTTGAATATTGGTTGTGAGAAGAGGTTTTATATATATTTGGTTTGCTTATTCCACTATGTTGAACATTGTTTCTACTTTATTTCTTACTCATCTTTCTAATTTATAAAATATCTCTTCAATATATATATATATATATATATATATATAATGTTATGGTTTAACATTCTTTGTTATCATGAATATGAATATGATACACATGTTTTTTCAATCTTAATTTCAGAGATAATTAAAAAATGAATTTGTCACACATAATTTTAGTTTTATTGTTTCTTAACTAATTATGCATATTCTTAAGCTAAACCATCCATATTTGTTTAGGTAGCAAAATACATTATATTAGACAAAATATGGTGTCTAACTCTAAATGAATTTTGAAATGTTTTATTGTTGTGGTTAATTTGTCTTTCCTCTTTTGCAGAGTATGTGAACTAGAAGGTTAATTTTTTTTAACATAACTTCTTTAATAAAGGATAATTTTTTAATCAAAATTCATTATTGAAGGATAATTACGTTGACAAGCATTCCTATATTGGAAATGGGGTGCGAGGATAGGTTCTTTCAATGACAACTTTGACGTGTCTAGAATTTAAGATGTTGAGAATATTTTCATTGTCGCTCTTACATGGAAGGTTATGATTACATAATGTGGTGATTAATGAAAAGTTACTTGGAAGGTTGTGATTACATAATGTGGTGATTAATGAAAAGTTACTTATGGTTACTTCTATCTAATAAATAAAAAGTTAGGGTTTAATTGATGTAGCTAATTTGAACCTGTAACTCTAGCCATGTATCATGATTAGTAGGGAGGTGGAGTTTAAGCATTCAGAGAAAGCTACCATCCCTTAATGTTCCACTGGGATAGGTAGTGGAAGAGGTGGAGTCAGAGCATTGCATGTTGTACAGACAAAGCCGCTTTAGACTCATATCAAAGAATGCTAAGGTAGAGTGTTTGAGCAGTTTGGAAAATTCCATTACACGGTCTGGAGAATTTGATCAGGGATCTGGGGAATTTCAACACTATTTGGTGAATTTGATCATGGCTTAGCGAATATGATCTTGTAATTCACGAACTCATACTACCTGTATCCTATAACTCCAACAATCTTCATGTATGGCGAATTTGATTATGTAACTCCAACTATATTCTAGTGGTCTGTAAATTTATCGTAGTGTAGCAAATTTGATCATGGTCTGGTGATTCTCGGTGCAGGTCCCTGTAAGAATTTTCTTCCAAAGGTATCCATCGAAATTATTATGTTCGCCTTCTGCTGTAGAAATTATTCTGCTTCAAATTTCTTCATGTACTTCCATGATCTTACTCTTGTTTCAACCCAAGCCGATGTTTCTTTTACTATAATTTTTCAGATAATCATGTATCTTGGTAGTTGATATTTCTTTCTCCGCCTGGAAGATGAGGCTGGATTCTTATGCGAAGGGAGATGATTTGAGAGGAATGCCAATTCTTCATTTTTCCTGGCCTCCTGTTCCTGCAATTGCTGAGATAACTGGGCATTGGTAGCTCTAATGGTCTCCAAATCAGTTTGAAGTTGTTGCACTTGTGCTTGTAACCGCTCCGTTTTTCACTCATGGTTGCCTGGTTTTGCCTCTGCTGGAGATTCGGCTTGATTGTTTGTGGTGCTTCATAATCCCCACAGGTATTCCATAATTTTTTGTCCTTCAGAGTCAAAGAGAAATCCCCCCGTACCTGTCGCCCCCGGGTTTCCTTTCGAAGCTCTATCAAAAAACAAAGTGATTGTTTGATTGTTTCTTGTTTTTTCCATTGAGTAAATTCTTGATCTGAGAGTTGGAGTTGCCAAGGAAATGAAGAAGGTAAGGAGGGGGCCGAAGTTGAGTTCTGAAAGAAGCTGGCACTAAGAATATTAGTGACCCAGGATTGCTCCTTTTCATCAATATTTGAAAGTGAGTCTAACTGTTTTTTTTTGACACAGAAGGTTTCTGATAGTAAACTCCAAGCCAATGAGAGAGTTTTGGAGGGTGATTGTAGATGATTTTGGAAAATTGCTTTATTATGTGTTAACCATATTTCCCAACATATATATTTAGGTAATGACTTCCATAAACTTGCAAAAAGTGAATTTTGACTGAAGCTGCCAACATATCTTTGTTTCTAGTGGGCAAACATATCAATCCAATTTATAGAAGGTATGAATCAAGGGAGAAGCTAGGAGAGAGCCTGACTCCATACTTGCTTTGGGAATTCACATTCAAAGAATAAGTGCTGAGACAATTCTTCTACTGATTTATATAGGGCGCATCGAGAGGGACCAACAATTCCTCCTTTTTTTTGCATATTTTCTGTTGTGAGAAGCTTCCCATGAACCATTACTCAGCAAAAAGCATTTAATTTTGGAAGAGAGGGCCCTTGCCAGATGAGAGACCAGATTTTAGAGCAAGGAGATCCTCGTAATTCCTCTATTAAGTACCGATAGCCTTTCTTTACAGAATATATTGCATCTCCCCAACTACGAGTATCTTTCGATTGAGAATCTATAGGGGAACAACTAACAAGTAGATTCAATAATTTTGGAATAAAGGGGGTAGGATGTTTCAGTGGATTGAGAGGCCTCCAACCTGACCATTTCCCGTTGTCTGACCATAGAGATATGTCTGCGAGCTTTGTGATGCCAACAATGATGCACCAATCTCTGAGAGGCACTAAATCTTCAATTCGTCCTAGAGGCTCCTTGCCCATTATGTTTTCGTTCCAGATATGAATAGTGTCACAGTTTCCTAGCGCCTGGGATAACTTTGATTGGATTAAAGGTGTTGAATTTAAGAAGTTTCCAAATTGGTGAACCTTTTGAGCCCAGAAGAGGAACATCAAGGCATCAAAATCTGGGAGAGTTAAGATATTTTTTTTATTGATAACATGCTTCCACTGGTCTGCAGGCCCTGTTACCAACTACCAAGCTAATTTATCCCCAAGGGATTCATTCATTAGCAATGGATTTCTGATAGCTAATCCTCCTTTTTCAAAGGGATATCACACCGTTCCAATTTACTAAATGAAATTTCTTGGTGTTTGTTTTTTCGCCTTCCCATAAGAAGCTTCTAAGATTCTTGGAGATCTTACTTGAAACTCATTTTGGTGCCAATAGAGTTGTACATTGGAAAATAGTTAGAGCTGAAAGAACATATTTTAAAAGAGCTATTTTACCTGCTGGGCTCAGCCATCGAGCTCCCCAATTCTAAATGCAGGTAGCCATTTTGTTGAGCACTTCATACCAGGCTTGGAAAGAAGAAGATTTGAGAAATATTGGCATTCCCGAATATTTAAAGTAGGACCAATAATTACCATTAGGAATCCAAAAATTCTGGAAATTGTGTCTTGAAAGTTTCCTGATATGTTCCAACCATATATTTTACTCTTGCTGCTATTGATTCTCCCTCCTGATGCTACCAAGAAGTCATCCAGAATTTTCTTGAATCTTCGTGCTATGATTGTTGAAGCCACTCCTAAGAGGAGAGTGTTATCTGCGAATTGAGAGTAGAAACCTTGACGAAGGCCTCTGCTAGTTCTGAAGAATTGAGTGGGCCTTCCATTTATCATAGGGTTATCCAAGGGGAGCCTATGCAAGCTCGAATCCATTCTATAAAATCTTCTGAAAAGCCAAATTTTCTAAGAACTGAGAAAATGAAGGAATGTTTAACTAGATCAAAGACATTTTCCATGTCTAGCTTTATCATCATACCTTTGTCTTTGCTGGTCTTCCTAGAATGTATGACTTCTTGAACCATAATCATATTATCTGTGATTTGTCAATTCTCCAAAAATCCTGCTTGATTTTCGGATATAAGCTTGGGGAGCAAGGGCTTTAAATAGTTTTTATTTTTATTTTATTTCATTGAGTTTTAGTTTTTTTTTTTTAAATAATTTTATATTTGATTTACATAATAATTTAAAACTGAACATATTTAAAACTTTCCAAAATAACAGTTTTCAAAGTAGTTTTGCATAACAGTTTTCAAAATTGTTTTATATTTCCAATTTATAGAATAATTTTATGTGATAGTGTTTATGTAATAGTTTTATTTTGTTTACATAATAGATTATTTAAATCAATTTCGTCTATATAATGATTTATATTAAATAATTTTATTGATTTAAAATAGTTTAGTTTCTTGAAATTGAAAAATGCTTAGATAATTTTAATCTAGAAAATGGCTATAAACTATTTTTGACCTATTAATCAACGACTATCATAATTTTCTCATCCTATTTATTTTAATCTTTCCTTAATAATGGATGGAGTGTCCAACTTTTTCAAAAATTTGGACACAGTTTAATTCCAGAAAGATGGACACCAAGACACCATTAAGTTAAGAAGGTGGAGTCTTTTGATATACATTGATATACCTCAATCAATGTCATTAATTTAAAAAGGTGGAGAATGACACTATATATTAATCACCTTTAATAATGTGGTTGTGCTAGTTTTTAATCAAAACTTACTTCATTGTTGAAAGACACAATTTTAAATAAACCATTATTCTTTAATAAAGAATATAGAAACAAAAAAATTGTTTAAACAAAACATTCTTGGATGAGAATATAAAAACACAAAACTTAAAAAAAAAAAAAACCAAAACATTCTTTGATGACGAATAGACAAAACCAAAACTTAAAAAAAATTAGAATCCAACCTTGGCCCCCTTAGCACCCTTGTCAGGAATAGAAAATCCAACCATGCCTCCCTCTGCACCCTTGTCAGTGTGGTGTCAATTATGAAGGCCAACTCACCCTTATTATGCGTCCATGCCAATGTATCTGAATGGTCGTTGTCTAACTATTCTACAAAATGTTTTTTTTTCACCAGAATCTGGCGATATAATTTGCACAAAATTATAATTTTTGTTATTTAAAATCCATTTCTGAATATAGAAATGGATTCATCATGCTGAAAAATCCCCGCGGCACTTGGATTATACAAAAATAATGACTCAAATCTACGAATCTAACAATTTCTCGCTGGATTTCGGGCAAATATCCTCGAAAAATATCATTAGAAAAAATTCATTTCGTAGAACGTTTAAACTACGACATTTGGATTTTGTATGGAGAAAAATTTAAATTAATCTACCCCGCACCCTAACTGAAGATGCATTATTTTTAACCACATCCTTGAAAGACACTAGTTTTGAGGTTGCATACTTAAATGAGACCAACTTTGAAGATGCGCCCCCCCATAACCCATGTCGTTCCTCCATGCAATCCTAGAGACAATATGAGAGATGATCCCTTGCATATGTGGTAATCAAATAGTTGAGAAAAATCCTCAAGTTGTTTACCATTGTAAATAACATGTTGTTGAGCCACTGAAATCCTCCAGTTTATGATTAATTTCTACCACGTAATTCATGGTAGTGACTCACAAAGTTATTGATTTCCTACATAGTGACTTGAGCATGATTTGGAACCTTACTATGGAATCAAGACTCTCTCTAGGCAGCTCCACCATAGAGGAGTGATAATATAAAACCCTATAGCCTAAAACTTGACAATCAAAGAATTATGCACACTATATTAAGCAACCATTTCGTCCAACATTTGGCAAGCATCCTGGGATACCAAATTGCAAAACCACCACCATTTGGAAAACATCTTGGGATACCAAATTGTAGAACCACCACCATCTTGGAGAGCGATGCCAAAAATCCATGGCCTCCATCCAACAAGAACAACATTGTTCTCCACGCTTATATGTACAACAAAAATTTCTTATAGGGTAACCACCCAATGACTTTGGACTAAGAGTATTGTTCCAAATATGAAAGACCTGCTTGACCTTGTCTGAAATAAAATGAATTACTGAGTGTCGGCACCACACATGACCTTTGATCCCTCAGATCCCTTAGATTTAGCCAATAAAAGTTCCCACATATCGATCTCTACAAAAAGTCGTAGTCTAAACATTCTACTTTTTTTGACAACTACCATCGGAATTTGACAACATAATTTGGGCGGAATCATAATTTTACATTGTTTAAATTGCATTTTTCAATGCATAAATCGATTCAACAAACTAAAAAACTCTAAAAGCACTCAAAATAAATTTTATAAATTTCGAATCAGATTTTGGACAAAACTCGTCTAAAAAAATGTCCAATAAAAGATGGATAAAAACATAGAATGTTTAAACTATGTCCAAAAAAAGACACAATCTCCATCTTTGGCAAAAATTGTGCCGCTATCGCCTTCCTCATGTTTTTTTTAGCCTTTTTAGAGATAGTGGTATTGTATATTCCCGCTTTTCTTATTTAATAATCCCCGCCGAGGGCTTGGGACTATAGCAATCGTTTTTGCGTTGACTGCTTTTCTCTTTTTACGTTGACAAAAAAATTGTTGTTGTTTTCCAAAGTTAAACTTTGTTGGGAGCGATCTTATTTTTCTTCCTGTGTTCTGATTGGTCCTTCAAAACGATATCTTATTGTCGGGCCGACAACGTGAATTGAATACACAAATTAATTATGTAGTTTTAGCGGATGGTTGTAATGGCTACATGCACGAGTCTCAAAGTCCCGAGACCATCACGATTTACGAAGCTTTCTACAGTGTCAAATGAAAATTGGTGGCATTATATTTTAAAATAATTATAAAATTGTATTTCAATAATTATATTTTAAAATAATTTAAAATTGTATTTCAAATTTTCACTAAATTTAGTACGATTCATAATTTTTTAAGGGATTTTTGTGTACTACTTGACATGATTCTTTGCGATAGATTTCATGGATTACAAGGAGCTTTAATTGAATTCTTTCATTCTAATTAATTGTTAAATTCTATGGGTTTGATCACGATATACTGTTCTATAATTCAAGAAGACGAGGTTGTTTCGAAAGTTACAGATGCTACGGTTGGCGACTTGGAAGATATCTGGTTTTTTTGGGCTTGTACAAATGTATGAGAGTGGGTAATAAGTATTGTGCATCTAGTATATTGCTTCTAATTAGTTGGATGCCATATTAACATATGTATTTTAGATAAGTGCAATTAGTTTCCGCGGTTGTTGTTTGATAGATTTTGCTTTGTGCATAGTGCAGTTAGCTCTATTGTGTTGCTGGTTTTTCCAGAAGCAAGTCAAGTCGGGCAGGGGCTCTTACCGTGTAAGCCGAAAATAGTCAAAGGTGAACAAGGAGAGAAGGTATTATGTTTTGAGGTGGTATTGTTTTTTGATAGTTTCTCTGGTTGTTGTTTGATAGAGTTTGTTTTGTGCATAGTGCAACTACTTTTTTTGTGTTGTTGGTTTTTCTAGAAACAAGTCAAGTGGGCCGAGGACTTTTATAAAGATTGTGTGATCCGAAAGAAGTCAAATGTGAGAAGAGAGAGAAAGTGTGTTTTTTTGAGGTTGTATTGTTCACTTTGTTTTTTGGGGGTTGCTTAATGCGTTTATATACCATGTCATCTGTTATGGTTCAGAGAGACAAAGTTGTTCTGTATTTGCAAGTGCTGGGAGTGGCGAGTTCCAAGAGTTCTAATTTTGGGGTTGTGGAAATGTGTGTCAGAGTGTAATAAATCCTTTGCATTGCATGCTATATGCCAAGGAAATTATGTCATGATTCTTAGTTTGTGTTTGCTTGTTGTTGGCTTGCATTTTTCATCTTGTTTTGCAGTTGATTGATGCTATGGAGATAGTGCAGGTATACAATTAGGGAGTAATGCATTATTTTGCATGTGTTGTAGAGCAATGCTGTTTTTAGGTTGGATGCATTTTCATATGGTGTTGGGGATTGTTTGGTTGGTTCATTTCACTATGTTTCATCTATTCTTTTTTTTTTTTTTTTTGGGNGGGGGGGGGTTGATTATAGTATAATCATATATAGTTAAGAAAGATGAACATTTTGTAGTTCGTCCAGAGGCTTTTTCTATGAACATATGGCTAAACTTGGTGCAACTATTTATTGAGCATCTCAGCAGTGTCAGAGGAGTATCGCTGACACAACCAATACTGTGTATTTTCAATGCATGTGTAAAGAATTCATGCCAGTTATGGTCATGTCCCATGTGTCCGCACAACGAATTATGATAGGGGATGTAATTTGGACGACATCCCAATGATTTTTCATAGGTCGGTTTTGTTGGATTTGCAAGAAAAGAGAAACGATTTAGAGCTTGTGTGTTGTGTGAGAGGCATAGTTGTGCAGAGGGCGGAGATATGGCTATTGAAAAACCTCCATCCAACCTCAAAAGTGGGAAAGTAAAAAGGATTTTGACTAGCAGATTGTCCAAAGGAAAATAGATCACAGACTTGGGATTACCCCAAGGCCAAGGCAGGATGCCAATCTGCTAAAATGTATTTTACACATATATCAGATACCTTTCGAATAACAATAGCCATAATAAAAAACCATCAAGCAGTCTATAGAAAAGCAACACATTTTCTTCTATATGTGCGGTGTTTTCTCCTAAATTAGAGCAAATCAATTTATTATAAATCGATGACCTACTTCACAAATTACATCGCTTGTCACAATCACAGATGCAGAACTATTGGAAATGGAGAGGTGTGGAAGTGTAGAAATACAGGAGGGTGATTTGTGTGGGTTCTTTGCACAAGGCTTTAAAACATACCATATTAAGTAGACCAAGTATAGTTGTGCAGGGTGCATGAGGATTCAAAACAGACTGAGTGAATGCTTTCTCTATTATCAGTCCTTGTGCGGGATTCTAGAATTTCGACCCTTGCGTTGAGAATTCATGACACTTATGGTCTGGAATTGACAGAGTTGGTTGCATAGACACTGGTGCAATTGGAATAGACATGTAATCAACACTTCCACATAGACGATAATTTTTCTATTTATCACTTGGACTATATTCAAATCTTGTGCGGAGAACTGATATGTCTGCTCTTTGCAAACTACCGCAATTCTGCATCTGGCATCATGTTTGATAGTGTGTGTGCTCTATGCATAGTGCAGTTACTTGGTTTTATTCAAATTTGCATTGACACTGGTGTAGTGTTTAAGCAAACCGGTTCTCTCTTATCAACTGTATTGCTGGATCAAATGGTTGAATGAAATATTCTTGATGTGCATCATATAAAAACGTTTTTTTACTAGCAAATTGTCCAAAAATAAATAGATCATAGATTTGTGATTTCCCCAAGGCCAAGAGCAAGGTTCAAATCCGACAAAACGTCTTTTACACATATATCAACTACCTTTCGAATAGCAATAGTGATAATAAAAAACCATCGAGCAGTGTACAAATAAGAAACACATTTTCTTTGTCGTTCTTCTAGATGGGTGTCGTTTTCTCCTAAATCAGAGAAAATCAATTTACGATAAATCATGGACCTATATTTCAAATTACGTTGCTTGTCACAATTAGGGATCCATAACTATTGGAAATGCGGAGGCACAAAAGTGTAGTAATGGGGGACGACGACTGGTGCGAGTTCTCCACACAAGGCTTAAAAATAGACAGTCTTAAGTTCACCAAGTATAGATATGAACATGTGGAGGCACTCGGTGAAACCGTGTATTACACACCTTGGAAGTGGCAGAGAAATATCGCTATAACAACCAATATTGTGTCTTTTCAATGCTTGTGCAAAGAATTCATGTCGATTATTATTGTGCAGTTTGGCACCTACTATTGCAAAAGCTCTGTCCAACCTCAAAAGTGGCCAAGTAAAAATTCTCTTGATTAGAAAATTATTGAAAGACAAATAGATCATAGAGATGTAATTACCCCAAATCCAAGAGCACGATGCCAATCTGCTAAAATTTATTTTAGACATATATCGACTACCTTTCGAATAACATTAGGAATAACAAAAAACCATCGAGCAATCTTCAGATAAGCATTACATTTTCTTGGAACTGCTTCTAGATGCATGGCCTTTCCACCTAAAGTGGAGCAAATGAATTTATCGTAAATCAATGACCTATTTTGCAAATTGCATTGTTTGTCACAATCATAGATGCAAAAGTATTGGAAATGCGAAAGCGTAGCAAAGTGGGAGGATGACCTATGCAAGTTATTTGCACAAGGCTTGAAAATATACCATCTTAAGTAGATCGAGTATAGCTATGTGAACTGGAAGAGGATTCAAAAAATACTTAGTGAATTCTTTCTCTATTTCTAGTCCCAGTGCAGGATTCTAGACTTTCAAGTCTTGCGCTGAGAATTCATGCCACTTATGGTTTGGCATTGGCATAGTTGGTTGCATAGAAACTTGTGTGATTGGCAGAGTGATGTCATCAACACTTCCTCATAGGTGTATGTTGTAAAGAGGTGGTACTTTTTCTATTTAGAACTTGGTCTATATTCAAATCTTGTGTGGAGAATTGTTTGGTCTGCTCTTTCCGCACTATCACAGTTCTACATCTTACATCATGTTTGACATTGTGTGCTCTATGCATAATAAAATTACTTGGTTTATTCAAATTTTCATTGGCATTTTCTTTGTCATGCTTCTAGATGGGTGGTGTTTCCTGCTAAATCGAAGTAAATCAATTTACCATAAATTAGTGACTTATATTGAAAATTACGTCGCTTGTCACAATAATGGATGAAGAACTATTGGAAATGTGGAGGTGCAGAAGTGTAGCAATGCAACAAGATGACCCATGCAGTTTCTTCGCAAAAGGCTTAAAAATAGACCATCTTAGGTAGACCAAGTATATCTATGAACATGTGGCGACACTCGGTGAAACCTTGTCTTGGGCACCTTGGAAATGGCAGAGGAATATCGCTAGCACAACCAATACTATGTATTTTCAATGCTTGTGCAAAGAATTCATGTCGGTTATTATTGTGTAGTTTCACACCTGCTATTGCAAAACCTTCATCCAACCTCAAAAGAGGCAAAGTAAAAACGATTTTGACTAGAAAATTATCCAAGAAAAATAGATCGCTGACTTGGGATTACCCCAAATCCAAGAGAAGGATGTCAATCTGCTAAACTATCTTTTACACATATATCGACTACACTATCGAGAAATTTACAGATAAGCATCACATTTCTTCAAACTGCTTGATCCAGATTTATTTTTAGAACGAAATGAAAGTAGAGAAATTACAACTAAATACTCATTGTAAAGAGACAGTAAAAATACAGAGTGTCAGACTCGCTAGAATGGTGAAAACTTTATCTCTGAGAAGAGATTTGACATCTACACTCATTCGCAAGAAGATGATTACAATGAGGCTCTAAAGGCATTTTAATGATAAACATGAATGCCAAATCCCTAGACATCCAAAAACCTAACCCTAGGAGATGAAACGCCAAAAATCATGTGGGCCTCGTTTGGGTAAGTTAGTACATTAACTTCGCGGGGTCGTAAATTTTGCATACGATCTCCGTTTTAGGCACGTGATAGCCCATTGGAAATGTATTTTCGAGAACTACGCATTACACCATCAAACTCTGACTTTGTCTACAATTTGACTGTGACGAGAAAAAAAAACACTGTTTAGGAGCCCAAAACGGCTTTGGAAGTACATCAAGATGTGCTGACATGAAAACATACAAAATAAGTAAGTTGGATTAGGTGGGAGGCCACTAGTATCCACTTGGAAGATGTGCATGGCTTCAGATAGCCCTGGAAGTGTAGAACCCACAATTACAAAGAAGTACAAAAGAACATGTTGTAGTAAAAACTGACAAGAGGAGATAATTGGAACAGGTGGGTGGCCACCAATATCCACCTGGATCAATCCTCCCCCCTTAGGAAGAAATGGTATCCATTGCATTGAGTGCCCAGGGAAGAGGGGAAAGCATTTCCTGAATCTAAAGCTTGGTGAGTTGTGTGCCTTGTTGAAGAAGTTGTGCTTCTTGGCTTGTGGAAGACTGTCACAAACCTGTTGCTGGAGGGGTTGAATCTTTTCCACCAACATGTTGTCTTTGGGTTGGATGGGGAATTGTGTACGCACCATTGCAGGTAAAGAAACAATATCTTTTTTCTCTTCGACAATCTGTTTTTGCTGGATAGAAGGTGTTGAGGATGCAATGGTTGTAGTGGTCTTCTGTACATCCTTTGAATAGACTGTGAAAATGATGAATTTCACAGTATGAGAGATTACCTTGCGGTGTTGTTTTGGTGGAGCAGTGGTTAGAACTACCTCTGGTGTCCTGTAGAGATGATCTCCCAGAGTAATAATGACACTACGAGGTCTATACTCATAGACAACATGACATTTCCACATATATGGTTGGCCCAAAACAACATCACATACATCGAGAGGGGCAATATCACACACTACCTCATCCTTGAAGGGATGGATGCCATAGGATAGGTGAAACTGCTAGTTGATGTGAAGATCTCGTCCCTGGTGAAGCCACCCGATGTTGTATGGTTGCGATTGTGGTGTTGTTGACAACCCCAATTGTTTGATGACTTTACCTGAGATGAGGTTCTTCTGGATTATGTTATTAACAATGAAATTCAATGGGGCCCCCTTTACCCACATCTGTGAATGAAAGAGGCGCTCCCCCTCTTCAGGATCTATTGGTTCTTCTAGCTGAATTGTCTTTGACCTTGACCACCAATGACTATTTTGAGTGACATTCATTGGTGTTGTGCCAGGGGATTTTGTGGAAATCACACCACTTCCTAGTGTCATTATTCATCTTTACTTTACCCTTTTTGTCCTGTGTCTTGGACTGGTTGTCTAGAGGTTGTTGGTTAGGGTCGTCTTTACCATGCTTTGGTTGTTGCAGATTTGCAGACCTGAATTCCCATTTGTTCTGGTGCCTAAATGTTTGCTCGATTTTGACATCATATTGATAGGTAGCTCCCAATGATGAGATGTTTAGGAAATCCATTTCGGTTTGGATGTACCTATGCAAATCCCCATGATATTTTAGAATCAGATGTCACTTAGAGTATTTGATACCCAGATTGGTACGCAAGGTATGGAAATTATTTGTGAACTCTGAGATTGTTTGGCTCTTCTCTTGCCACAATGCGGTCGATCTCATGTACTGGTCTTCATAGTTATCAACAAGATAGTACTATTCTTTGACTGCATCCACAAAAAAATCCCAAGTGGGATCGACCCCATATATTCCAGATTCCTCAATGGAACTTTGCTCCCAGTAAGTTTCCCACCAATGTTTTACATGGGGGAGATCCTTGAGGAGTGTGAAGGTGATCTTTTCCTCGTCAGAAAATTTTTGAACAAAGAAATAACCTTCTAATAGATTTAACCATTTTTCTAGGGAATCTGCATCTATCTAACCTTCAAATATGGGAATATCAAAATTAAATTGTACCTTGAAGGGAGAGGTTCCTCCAAAATGGTCGTTTGATGAAGATGCGCCTGTTGCTATTGATAGACGTTGAAGAATGTGAGAAAAAGTCTCCATCATTTTGTCCCTCTGTCGCGCGAGATCTTGCTCAAGAAACAGGTTAATTGAATCTTTTGCTCCACCGTCTTTCTTTTATGCCGCCATCAAGGTTTTCTTGGGCATGCGAGAGTGATTTTCCTCAAGAGAGAAAAACTCAAGACCCAATTGGCTATACTCGGACCACGTCGGGGACATGTACTGAAAAACGATCAAGAGAATCATGCTCTAATACCACTGATCCAGATTTATTTTCAGAATGAAATGAAAGCAAAGAAATTACAATGAAATACTCATGAAAATTGCCAGAAACAGAGAAATACAACAATACTTTATTTCTATTAATGAAATAATTGTAAAGAGACTGTAAAAATACAGAGTTCCAGAATCACTAGAATGGTGGCAACTTTATCTCTGAGAAGAGATGTGATGGCTACACTCATTTACAAGAAGATGATTACACTGAGGCTCTGAAGGCCTTTTTATGATAAACAAGAATGCCAAAACTATAGACATCCAAAAACCTAACCCTGGGAGATGAAACACCAAAAATCATATGGGCCCTGTTTGGGTAAGTTAGTACATTTACTTCCCAGGTTCGTAACTTTTGCATACGATATTCGTTTTAGGCATGTGATATCCCGTTGGAAAGGTCTTTTCGATAACTACACATTTCAAAAACTAACTATGTCTACAGTTTGACCATGGCAAGCAAAAAAAAAACAATGTTTAGGGGCCCAAAACGGCCCTGGAAGTACAACAAGATGTGATGACATGAAAACATACAAAATAAGCCAGTTGGATTAGGTGGGAGGCCACCAATATCCAGCTGGAATATGTGCAGGGATTCAAACAACCCCGAAATTGTAGAACCCACAATTACAAATAAGTACAGAAAAACGTGTTGTACTAAAAACTGACAAGAGGAGCTAGTTGGAACAGGTGGGTGGCCACCAATATCCACTTGGATCACTGCTTCTATATGTGTGGCATTTCCTCCTAAATCAGAGAAATTCAATTTATCCTAAATAAATGACCTATTTTCAAATTACGTTTCTTTTCACAATCATGGATGCAGAAGTATTGGAAATGCGGAGTTGCGAAAGTGTAGCAATGTGGGAGGATGACACATGCATGGATTAAAAATAGACCATCTTATGTAAACCAAGTATACATGTGTGGATTGTGAGAATTCATGCCACTTATGGTTTGGCATGGGAGAGTTGGTTGCATAGACACTTGTGCAATTGGCAGAGTGACATCACCAACACTTTTGCATAGGTGTATGTTGCACACAACCGATATTTTGTCTATTTATCACTTGGTCTATACTCAAATATTGTGTCGAGAACTAATATGTATACTCTTTCCGCACCATCGCAGTTTTGCATCTCGCATCGTGTTTGATAGTGTGTACTCTATGCATAGTACATTTACTTGGTTTCATTCAAAATTGCATTGACATTGGTGTGGTGTTTAAACAAACCAATCCTCTTATCAACTGTGTTGCTGGATCAAATAGTGGAATGAAATATTCTTTATGTGCATCATATATGTGAAAAACAATTTAGTGCTTGCTTATTATTTTTCTTTTTTAGGAGTGGATTAAATTGCTCAAGAGTTATTTCATAAACTATTTATGGAAAATGAATCAAAGATGAACATAGACAAAAACAAGGTTTGTTGTTTAAAGATTGGTTATTATTATTATTATTATTTCCATGGTCATCATATCAATAGTGAGTTGGAAATACAGTGTTTGTCAAGATTTGATGTGTACAAATCCAAGGCATTTGCATATTGAATATTTTGTGGCGGACTGAAGAAATTTTCACCAGAGATGATGTTGGAATTACACCGACATGCTATCCTTCTATCATATGTGAATGGACAATGTATTGAAGCAAAATTATTGGACTTGCACTAATTGGTTGGTAGTGCATTGTCGAAGTAATAAACATATAACACTAAAATAGATAACCATTGAACTAAGAAAATACGCGCTAGATTGCAAAACATAAACATAGTTTGGATATTTTTCATTTGAAAACAATGACACATATAAATGAATACTAGTACATTTCACAGAACTATGCTATGCACTTTTATCATTTGAACAGTGTTTGCATGACTATGGGCCATGGATTCTGTGTTGTTAATATGTACTTGTCATATCATTTAACACTTATTTATCAAAGGGAAACAACATTTGGAAAAAATATGATCTTATTTATTTATATCTCTTAACACTATCACTTGATGGAGTTAGTGTTATAGAGTAGCAATAAGAAAAAGTCAGGATAAAGTTGACACTCAGTGGATGATGGCTCATTTTTCTAGAGATTGAACCATGTTACATATATATAACGATAACATTTGATACTTAGCAAGTTTCATGCGCTATTAGCTTGGTTGTCCTCGACTCAATCCGTATTGCGACATCAGAAAAATGCTATGTTGAATTGTGAGCGTTGTGAATTTGGCTAGGTTGGATACCTACACATTGCTTGAGTAAGTGCAAACCATATGTCTAGTTTTTTTTGTATCCACAAAGAACTTTTGGGATGAGTAAGTTTGTCCTAGAGGAGGCAACTTCATTTTGTCTACATTTGTAACAATTACACAAGGAACAACCTTTTTGTTTTGGTAAATTATATGTGTATGCAACAATATATATCGATACTGCATAATACTGTGTATAATCCAAAGTGCATATTGCATTCGTGGCTATCGTATCCATAGTGAGTTGGAAATACAAGGTTTGCCAATATTTTATGTACACAACTCTAAGGCATATGGTTATTGAATGTTTTGTGGCAGACTGAACAAATTGTCACCCGAGACGATCTAGGAATTATACAAACGTGTTATCCTTCTGTAAGATGTGAATGGACAATGTATTGAAGAAAAATTGTTGGACTTTCCCTAATTGGATGATAGTGCATTGACGAAGTAATAAACATATAACATAAAAATAAATAACCATTGAATTGAGAAAAGACGCACTATATTGCAAAACATAAACAAATTTTGGATTATTTTCATTTGAAAAGAACGACACATACAAAGGTAGACTAGTACATTTCATAGAACTATGCTATGTACTTTTCTCATTTCAAAAATGGTTGCATGGCTCTGGGCCATTGGTTCTGTGTTGTTAATACATGCTTGTCCTATTGTTTAATGTTTATTTGTCAAAGGAAAACAAGATTCAGAAACAAGATGATCTTATTTATTTATATATGTTAACACTATTGCTTGATGTCGTTAGTGTTATAGAGCAGTAAGAAGAGAAAACGAGGACAATGTTGAAATCTAGTGCATGATGGATTATTTTTCCATAGATTGTGCCCTGTTACAAACTTCTAACATTAAAATTCGGTACTTAGAAAGTTCTGCACACTATTGGATTGGTGGTGCTCGATTCATGTCATGCTAGGAGGTCAGAAAAATGCTATGTTGAATTGTGAGCATTGTGAATGTGGCTAGGTTGTGTAGAAATTATTGTTGGATAAATTTCTATTTTCGGCACACTAGTTTAGTGGGAGTTAACTGACTAGTTCTATTTTAGACTTTCTAATTTTAAACCATCACTATTATGCATGTATTCCTAAGAAAACATCACTGCAACTCACTGCTTCTTCACTTTTCTTAATTATAGGATGTCATTGCCTATATGAGCGAATATCACTCACTCATTGAACATATCATAATATACATTGATTCTCATTCTTCATATCGTATCTCTCTTCCTTTTCTTGATAAGTTTTGTTTGTGTATGCTTTAGCTAGGTCTCATGTGCAGGTTTCCATGAAACACTGACATGGTATCAGATCTGAGTTTCTTGGAGAAACCCAAACAAGCCAAAGAAGAGAGAAAGAGGATTCAATTATTGATTAAACCTAGTTTCTGCCAGAGTCACATCCTATCCCTATCGAAAGGTGTGACAATTGGAATCGATGCAGTCTATCCATTGCTAGGGTGTGACGGTCGCACTCAAAATTATGAATTTTTTTTTCCAAGAACCGAAGCAACCTATCCATTGCTAGGGTGTGACATAGTCGCACTGTATCCTTCACTAGGTTGTGACATTTAATTTTTTGAAATCGACGCAATCTATCCATTGCTAGGGTGCAACATAGTCGCATTGTATCCCTCACTAGGGTGCAACATTTAATTTTACAAAATTGACGTAGCCTATCCATTTCTAGGGTGCGACGTTCTCTCAGTCTGCCCATTGCCAGGGTGAGACACTCTAGAAAATTGGTTTTCTACAGTAAAACACCATATCTCAAAATCCACAATCTGGGCCAGGATGAAATTTTGACCAGGGACGTATAACATAGGGATTCTCATGCTCACCAAAAATATCCAAACCCCAAATCATATTTTAGGAGATACAATTGTTTTATCATATCTATAACTACCATAGAACCGTCAGTCATATCTCAGAATCCATGATCTGGGTTTTCAGGATCTTTTCAGAATCAATAGCAGGGATGGAGATGATGAAAATTCTTCAATCAAGTTTGGTGATAATACTCACACCGTACAACTATTTTTAATGGAATTTGAAGGTCACATTCCAACTAAAAAAAAAGGATTGTACAATTTGATGATGGCGACAAAAATAAAACCTACATCAGCGCTTGAGAAGACTAGATGGGTGAACCATAAGGATGAGGCCACAAGACTACTTATTGAGTTAATATCCACTGATTTATGGTTTCATGTTTCCGCATGAAAGACTCCAAACAATATTTGGACCACCTTGGAAGGACTCTTTGGAAAGAAGGATGAGATACGAGGTCATATGCTTGAGGTAGAGTTGAATACCTTAGACCCTAAAAGTTTTGATAATATACAAGATTTCTTTACTAAATTTAAATCTTTGATATTGAGCTTGAGTGAATGTGGTATTGACAAGTCTACACATGAGAAACAACTTATTCTAACAATCTTGGCCAAGCTAGGACCATAATACATTGTATATGTCTCCAATTTCCATTCTGGCAGATGTCTTTTTGGAACAAATTGGAAAATTCCTAAGATGGCTCAGTTCATTGAGTCTCTCACAAAAGAGAAGACAAAACTCATACATATGGGCCTCATGAAAGATCCCAAATCACATGTACTCACCATGCATGATGGAAAAGTGTCATCCAATCAGAAATCAAAGCATAAACGAAAGGAGATATTACATCCAGAGTCAAAGAAGGACGGATATTCCAAACCCTTCCAGGATTCTTCAGGCTCCAAAGATTCTTAAAATTCCAAAGGGAAGAAGAAGAAGAAGGGAAATCAATGCACATATTGCAATAAACAGAATCATGAAGAATCGACATGCATGAAGAAGCATATCGATCTTATGAAACATGTAGTTCAGAAGAATAACCTTGGAGACTTCATTCCTGAAGGAGCTAAGAAGAAGAAGGAAGAAGACCATGTGCCTAAGAAAGGTAATCATCATGCTCTGGTTGCAATTAATTCCTCATCTGATTCATGGAATATAGATTATGTTGCATCACATCATATGGCAACTAAAGAGGAAGTTTTTACTTCTTTGAGTTCATGCTCTGGACCTCATATTCTCATGGGGGATGATACTACAATAGTAGTTGCAGGAGAGGGAAGAGTGAAACTCCCTAATGGAAGTTTTGAGAATGTTTTACATGTTCTACAACTTTCTATAAACCTTCTCTTAGTTTATCAGATCACTGAAACAGGTAAAATGGTTGAATTTACATCAGATTCAATTACTATACTTGATATGCATGGCAGTTCCATTATTGCAGTTGGTGAGGTAGATCACAAATCACGGTTGTATAAGTTCACTAAGGTTACTAAATATGACTCCTCTTTGCTACTTACACATGCTAATGATAGTAGTAGAGTATGGCATGAGAGATTTGGTCATTTAAACTTTAGGTACATGCAACAAATTTCTAAGCAAGGAATGGTCAAAGGCTTGCCAGGCATTCACTTTTCTAAAGGGGTTTGCGAAGGATGCATTCTTGGAAAGCATCCTGAAGAGAAGTTTGAAAAGGGGAAGGCAAGGAGAGCCTCATATTCCTTGGAGATTTTTCACAGTGATCTCATGGGTTCATTTCCACATCCCTCCATCAATAAAGCAAGGTATGTTCTTACATTTATTGATGATTACTTGTGCTATACTTGGGTTTATTTTCTCAGGAAAAAGTATGAAGTTTTTTAGCATCTCAAATACTTCAAATCTCTAGTAGAGACACAAACTGGGAAGAAAATCAAGATCCTCCATACACACAATGGGGGGGAGTATATCAACAAAGATGTTCAGAATCTTTGTTGTGAAGCTAGTATCCAGTTGCAACACATAGTTCCATACACTCCACAACAGAATGGACTTGCTAAAAGGAAGAACATGTCTCTCAAGCAGATGACCAATTGCATGTTGCATGAAAGATCACTTCCTTCCAAGATTTGGGCTGAGGCACTTAAGTGTGTTGCTTACATACAGAACAAAGCACCTCACAGATCTATTAAGGATAGGACACCTTTTGAGGCTTGGATAGGTGACAAACCAGATGTCACACACTTCCACATCTTTGGATCTAGAGCATGGACCCATATTCCTTCTGAAAATAGGAAAGCTTTAGATCCACAAATCACACCTTGCATATTTGTGGGATATCCATATGATGTGAAGGGGTACATATTGATTCATCCCTCTACAGACCGACTCATCATTGAGTGCAATGTTCAGTTTGAAGAGAGTCCTTTGCATGCAACTCTAGTGAAACATGTAGAGACTCTTGTGCTTCCATTAGTTCTAGACATCATAGATGATGATTCCACACACTCAGATGCTACATATTCAGACACAGATTCAAAGGATTATGTACATGCATATGAGAAGGTACTACATCCAAATGAGGAGCCAGTGTCAGAGCTTCAACAAATTCCCAAGTGGGCATAGTCCACACTTCAGGCAACAAACAACCTTGTAGGGGATCCGTTGGATTCGAGGAGGACTCGATCTCAACATGTGGATCCTTCTCATGTACTTTCATCTTCTGAACCAGCGATGGCCATGCATTTCTATATGGTTCAATATTCTAATCCACATACCTACATTGAGGTTGTTGGAAATCCACTATGGGAAGCAACCATACAGGAGGAGCATGAATCTCTCCTAGAGAATCAAACTTAGGATCTGGTTCCACTTCCACCAGGGAGGAAACTTGTCAGATGAAAATTGGTCTATAGGACCAAGAGATAAGAAAATGGTTAGGTGAGTAGGTAGAAGGCCAGATTAGTTGCAAAAGGATTTCAACAGATTCATGGGATAGATTATGATGAGACCTTTTCTCCTATAGCAAATATGGACTCCATTCACTTGGCTCTAGCCATTGTAGCATTGAAAGGATGGGAAGTTCACCAGATGTATGTGAATAATTATTTTCTTCATGGTGACCTTTCAGAGGAGATCTACATGGAGCAGCCATAGGGGTTCATTCAAAACTCATCTTTAGTATGCATACTGAAGAAGTCTCTCTATGGCCTCAAGCATGCACTTAGATCATGGTATGCAAAGATGGATTCTTACTTGCTTTCACATGATTTTTTTAGATGTAAATCTGATTCCAATGTTTACATACTGAGGACTACTAACTCTGTGATGATTTTAGTACTCTATGTTGATGATCTTTTGATCACTGGTAGCTTTGATTCAACCATTTGTTTGGTCAAAGATATTTTGCATGACATGTTCTCTATGATGGACATGGGTCCACTACACTTCTTTCTTGGTCTTGAGATTAGTTAGGATGCTTCCTACATCAAACTTTCTTAGGCTAAGTATGTCAAGGATCTTTTGGATAGATTCCACATGACAGGATGTAAGTATGCACCTACACCCTTCTTAGGATCGGACTTGAGGATGGTGGGGATACACCATTAGTGGACAACACTTTGTATGAACAGTTGGTGGGGAGTCTTCTGTATCTCACCCAAACCCATCCAGATATCTTATATTCCGTAGGAGCAGTTTCCAGATACATTCAGGAACCCCATGATCTGCACTGGAAGGATTCCAAGCACATCCTCAGATATGTTCAAGGCACCATGAGTTATGGGATTCACTATGCAGTTGGTTGTGCATTAGATCTCATAGGCTTCACATATTTAAATTGGGCTGGTGATAGCATAGATCACAAGTCCACGTCTGGGTACACTCTCAGTTTGGGGTCAGGCCCAATTTGTTAGTCAAGTAAGAAGCAATCAACCATTGCTTTATCTTCCGCAGAGGCCTAGTACAGAGGAGTAGTAAACTATGTCATTCAAACACTTTGGCTTCAACACTTCCTTAACGAGATTGGTATCCAATTTCATTGTCCGACTATCATATGGTGTGACAATCAAAGTACACTGACATTTTGCAGAGATCCAGTACAACAAAAACGAACCAAATACATTGAGGTCCACATGAATTTCATTAGATATTTAGTACATGACATGATCATTGATTTACAGTCATGTCCTTCCTCTAAATAGAATACCGACATATTCACTAAGACCTTCACTGGGCTGAAGTTTCAGACTTTTTGGGAACATCTTGGAGTGAAGAACACAGTTTCCTAGCAACACCTACCGTTTTCTTCTTTTGATGCATTGTCTTTTGAGGGGGGGATTTGTTCCCATGTGGTTTTCCCTCTTTCCTCATTTTTATTCAGTGTTCATTAGTTGCATTGTACATGAGTACCTAATATGGCCTAGTAGTCGGGACTCATTTTTTACTTCATAGTGATTTTCAGGGGGGTGTTGGAGAAATTTCTATTTTCGACACACTAGGTCAATGGGATTTAACTGACTAGTTCTATTTTAAACTTTCTAATTTTAGACCATCACTATTATGCATGAATTCCTAAGAAAAGCTCACTGCAACTCACTGCTTCTTCTCTTTTCTTAATTATAGGATGTCATTGCCTTTATGAGTGAATATCACTCACTCATTGAACATATCATAATATACATTGATTCTCATTCTTCATATTGTATCTCTCTGTGCAGGTTTCCATGAAACAGTGACAATTCTGAGGTACTATCGGGCTACCAAAATAGGTCTGTCCTTGACCTTTATTTCGACTCTAAGTTCACAATCTCAAAATTGTCCGTTGCTTTCTTTTTAGGACAACAAGTTGTTTAGTAACTTTCAACTGATAATTTTGGTGGTTAAATGTCCTTTTGAGGTGCCCTTGCAAGTGTTTTTATACCCCAATGTTATAACATGCAATATACTAAAAAAAGATAACATTCCTCATCATATTTAAAACTCTAACAAGATAATCTAAAATCTAAGCATGAATGAAACGAACACAAGTATTTTTGGTCAACATGACCCTAGATAAAAACCCCCCGGGGAAAACCAGTTTGGAATGAAAGTGTATATAATGATGATCTAAAGCACGTGATACACCAAGTAATACAATACAAAGGAATCTGTATACATAACAATATCCTCTTGAGCCTTGCCAAAGGATCCAATGAGATATGCACCCAAGCTTAGTGCGCCCTCTCCCTTTGTTGATTTGTCCACTAAAGTGAAGCACCCTCCTTCCTCTTTGATCCAATGAAGAAAACCAACCACATAAATCTACTCTTGTATGTTGCCTCTCCACTGAAACAATCATATCTTACTTCCTCCAAGTATAGATGCTCCATGCTAGTTGTGCGCCCTCCTCCTATGGTGCACCCTCATCCAAGAAAGTGTGATCACCACAAATAATATGGGCCCTAAGCCTCCATGATCCCTCCATGAATGGAGGCACCCAAGCTCTCCTCTCCCAATGCTTCCACTCCCATACTCTTTCCCTTCCCCAAACTCTCTTGGTGAACATACAAGTTAATGAGCCTCCAAATGCCCTATGCACCCTCTTTATAGAATTCATAAGGAAACCTAGAAATGGATGGATGAGATCATCCCATCCCATTTCTAATCAAAGGTTAAGATATGCCAAAAAGAATCTCAACTCAAAACCCACTTTGGCTTAGTTTCCTTATTTCTCTTTATGTCCATCAATTCACCCAAAAAGTGAATTAATAGTCACTTTTTACTTAAGTGACATATTTCACTTTTGACTTAAATCTCCTAAGTCAAAGTGAAATTAGAATCATAAAGTAAAGTAATGAGGGTAATAGTCTCCCCCTTTGTGTTTAGAGACTCATAAAAACAATGGGACCATTTTCCAAGGTACCCAAATCTCAACACTCCCTCTTACCGAGGAAAGTGCCCTTCACCACCAATATCATCCCTACAATGGGCATGGTTGCCTATTGGAAAATACTCAGTGAGTATGGTTATACCCTGATCATAAAAAATGGTCTATGTCACAGATTATCTCAACCAGTGTGATCTATAGATGGAAGTGCATATCCACCTATCCAAGATCACCTAGATATTTGTATCAAACCAAAGATCTCAACCTTGGTCTCCCACCAAGGATTTCTACCTCCTGGCATCTCGCCAATGGTCACTACTCTTGGCATCTCACCAAGAGTCACTCTCTTGGAATATCACCAAGAGTCCCCCCCTCTTGGTATCTCACCATGAGTATCTAGATCTTGACATCTCGCCAACATCCTCAACTTGGCCTCTCACAAAGTGACTTCCACCTAAAGTGGATCCAGAACCTGATTTTCCCGTCTCCGTAGCCAAGTGAGGTTCAAGCCTTTGTGGTGTCGTGTTGCTCCTTCTCATCAATCTCTGATGCTCTTGATCCAGATTATTTTGAGAACGACATGAAGGGAGAAATATAACCAAGATATAACAATGAAATACACAAAAATATAGAAGAGAACACATAAATACAGTGAAACCCAACTTCTATTATTGAATAAGATAGAAAAACACTGTAGAACACAAACTAGCAGAATCGGGTAGCATATATCCGAAAGAAAAGTGATGTTGGCTATGCTTCATTCACAACAAGCTTTACATACACTCCATTGCATTCTTAAAGGGCCTCCTTCACCTCAATTATATATGAGAGAGTGAGAGGAGAACAATTCCCATGATGCATGTGGTATAAATTGGACTAAGTTTATAAAATGCCATAGGCATGTAAAACACTAGGAATTCCCAGGCGGTCACCCATCCTAGTACTAATATAGCCTGAGCACGTTTAAATGTAGAGTTCTAATGGGATCTGATGCATTAATTCTATGTTGTAGGCATGTACATAAGACCACTAGGAAATCATTGCATGATGTCTATTAGTAAAAAATGAAGATGACATTGCATTCCATTCCCCATCAAAATGGTGAATATCATGGTTTATCAAAACCACATGCTCAAAATGGTGATTCAGTGGAAAAGGTGGATGGCCACTAAGATCCATCTGGATCATTCCTCCCCCCTTAGGAAGAAATGGTCCCCATTGCGTCAAGTTCCCATGGGATATGGGGAGACTTATTCTAAATCTGAAGCTTGGTGCGTTGCTTGCCTTACTGAAGAAGTTGTCCTGCTTAGGTTGTTGAAGGTTGTCATGAACTTGTTGTTGGAGGGGTTGGATCTATTCAACCAATCTAGTTGCATGATCTACATGAGTGTGGGAGGACTCTGTTGGTGAATATGAAACATGAATAATATGAAGGGTTCTATTGTAACCTTGATTGACTAGGAAACGTGGAGGCACCCCCGTAGGTGCATCAAGAACATCTTGGTACTCTTCCACAATCCTTTCGATCTGCTTCTGTTGGATATAAAGGTCTTTGGCTGAGGCTGCAGTTGTTGCAGTGTCCTTCTATTCACCTTCTGATCGGATTGTGAAGATGCTAAACTTTGCAGTATGAGATATTACTTTGTGGCATTGTTTTGGTGGGACAATAATCGGAACTACCTCTGGTATCATGTATAGATAACCCCCCAGAGTAACAATGATGCTTAGGGTCGAGACTCATAAACAAAATGACGCCTCCACATATATGGTTGGCCTAATAAAACATCATATAATTCCAGTGGGGAAACATCACACAATACCTCATCCTTGAAGGGCTTGATGCCATAGGACAAGAGACACTGCTGTTTGACACAAAGATCTTGACCCTGGAGAAGCCACCCGATGTTGTATGGTTGCGGGTGTGGTGTTGCTGGAAAATACAATTGCTTGACAACCTCTGTTGAGATGATGTTCTTTTGGATTCCGCTATCAACAATAAAATGCAGTAGGGTCCCCTTCACCCACATCTATGAATGGAAGAGTCGCTCCCCTTGTCATGATCCTCTTCTAGTTGGATTGTCGTAGTTACGATAGTAGCAGTGGGTTCTGCATCATTGATCTGTCTCCTTTTATTATTTTCTGAATCGGGGTCCAAGTCAGGGTTTGACTCTTTATCTTTGAGCTTGGCCACCAATGACTGTATTGAGTGACATTCATCAGTATTGTGCCAAGGGCTATTTTGGAACTCACACCACTTTCCAGTGTCTTTCTTAAACTTCCTGGTACCCTTCTCTACCTACATCTGGGACTGGATCTCTTGAGGTTGGCCTTCCTTGCTCTATCCTTCATTATGTGAGCTAGAGTTTCCTTTGCCATGCTTCTCCCACTTATTATGTTGCTTGAATTTATGCTCAATTTTGACTGCATATCGATAAGAAACTCCTAGTGAGGAGATGTCCAAGAAATCCATCTTTGTTTGGATGTACCTGTGTAGACCATTGTGGTACTTCAAAACTAGGTGTCGCTCAGAGTCTTTGATACCTAGCTTTGAGCATAAGGTATGAAAGATGTTGGTGTACTCTAGCACTATTTGGTCTCTTTTCTGATGCAGAGTTGTCCATCTGATGTATTGGTCATCATAGTTCCTGATAGGGTAGAACTCCTCCTTTAAGGCATCTACAAAGGCCGCCCAAGTGGGTTCTCTCCCAAATAGTGTAGATTCACCCACAGTGTACCTATCCTAATAACCTTCCCACCAAGCTTTGACACGGGGAAGGGATTTAAGGAGCACGAAGGTGATCTTTTCACTGTGGGATTTTTTTTGGCCAGAGTAATAAACTTCTAGCAGATTCAACCATTTTTCTAGATCATCTGCATCTATCTGGCCTTCAAATAAGGGGATATCAAAATTGACTTGTACCTTGAAGGGTGTCACACTTTTGAAATGGCTTCTTGTTGAAGATGCATCAGTCGCTACCATCAGTAGTCTTCGAAGGATCTAAGCAAAGTTTTCCATCATCTCGTTCCTCTGTCGCACGAGAGATTCCTTGAGAAACATCTTGAAAGGATCTCCTGCTTTGTCATCTCTCTTTTCTTCCTCCATGGGAGGTCACTTGGGCTGGCGAGAGCAGTTGTCCTCAAGCAAAACTAGCTTGAGACCCAAATATCTATACCCTGACCTCATCGAGGATCTACTCTGAGAAACGACAAGGAGCAGCCTGCTTTGATACCACTAATCCAGATTATTTTGTGAATGACATGAAGGTAGAAATATAACCAATATATAATAATGAAATACACACAAATATAGAAGAGAACACATAAATATAGTGAAACCCAACTTCTATTAATGAATAAGATAGAAAAACACAAACTGGAAGAATGGGGTAGCTTATCTCTGAAAGAAAAGATATGTTGGCTATGCTTCATTCTCAACAATATTTACATCACACTCCATTGCATGCTTAAAGGGCCTCCTTCACCTCAATTATATATGAGAGAGTGAGAGGAGAACAATTCCCATGATGCATGTGGGATAAATTGGACTAAGTTTATAAAATGTCATAGGCATGTAAAACACTAGGACTTCCCAAGCGATCACCCATCCCAGTACTAGTCTAGCCTAAGTGCTCTTAACTACAAAGTTCTAATGGGATACGGTGCATTAACACTATGTTGTAGGCATGTACATAAGACCACTAGGAAATCATTACATGATGTCTATAATTTAAAAATGAAGATGAAATTACATTCCATTCCCCATCAAAATGGTGAATATCATGGTTTATTAAAACCACAGGCTCAAAATGGTGATTTAGTGGAAAAGGTATTGGCCACTGAGATCCATCTGGATCAACTCTGAAGCCCCTGCACCAACCCTATGTTTCGAAAACTCTGAAACTAAAGTTGTCTCGGGTGGACCAGTCACCCCTGAAGATGGTGTCCACGAAACCTGAGTCTGAGCTCCCTTTGAATCACTTATGTGAGTCACTAGGTCCTCCTCAACTCTGTCTCCCCACCTGATGTTGGATGGTGCACCAACTGAACAACAATTGACGAATGCACACTCTCTCTCATACTAAGCAATGAATTCAATCTCCTTTTTTGTCACTGCAAAATCATCCTACTGCTTATTTTTATTCTTCTTGGGACATTGTCCTGCATAGTGACCCATCTCTCCAAAAGAAAAGAATATCATTGTTCCCATGTCTCTCTCTTTCCCACCGCCACTCTGCTATGGTTTTTCCCCTCCCTTAGGACCCTGTTTAGTAGCTTTGTCAGTCTTCTTCTTGCCCTTAGTCCATAGATCAAGGTCCTCATCATCCTCTATAATCCATTGCTATCCTGAGGAATCTGAGGTGAGTCTCGTCTCCTCTTGAATGAAATCATCCCAAAGTCTCTCCCAAGTAGGCATAACCTCTCAAGAAACAATGCCTCGAACAAATGGACCCCATGGTTTGGAAAATTTGTTTAAAGTTGTCCTCACCATAAATCTTGGGTCCACTATATATTCGGAAGCTGTAAGCTCATCTCTGATCTTAATGAATTTTCCAAGGAATGATGAAACTGACTCAGAATTGAGCATCTTAATGCTCCTGAGCCTGTCCCGCGGAACCATGTTCCAGTTCTGGTTTGAACTCTGGTAAAGCTTGCATAAAGAATCTGATATCTAAAATGCATAGTCTTTACCAATCAAATGTGGAATGATGTGGTCTCTCACCCCGTCACAAATAGTTTTTTTCTCCTTGTTGTTATTCTTCCTGAACTACGCCACCAACGCGGGAGCAGTGACATGAGGAAAAACAACAGGAGCCTAAACTATATCCCATAGTTCAAGATACTCTAAGGCGAAAGTGATATTGGTCTTCCAAGGGGACCAATTGCTAGCTCTGTCTAGCCTATCCTCTTCCTGCATTTGGGACACCGACATGGTTTTCCACTAAAGCTCACATTGATGTTAAAACTGCACAAAAACATTGCCTCACTCCTGTCAACACAGGTGTGAAAAGAGGCAATAACACCACAACCTCACTCCTAACAAATAGGTGTGAAAAGAGGTTGTAAAATAAAAACTCTCTCCTTTCCATGCAGGTGTGATAAGAGGATGTCCACAAGTGTCCAATATCATCCATGAATATTCCAACAAATCTGCCCACAAGTTGTCCACAAACTCTGGCAACAAGTTTTCCAAAAATCTTCCCTGAACTGTCCAATAGACACTAACCGAGAGGCACTTTCAAATCTTATTTTTTCTCATTTTTTTGGACTGTAAACTTGTTGTCCAAAAACAAACAACAGATCCGATTTTTACCCCTCAAAAACAACCCACAAAAAGCTAAAAAATCAGCAAGTCTAAGCCACCAAGGGATTTGATACCATGTAGAAATTCTGAGGTACTAACATGCTGCCAAAACGGGTATGTCATTGAACTTTATTTTGTCTCTAAGTTCACAATCTCAAAATTGTCTTTTGTTGTATTTTTAGGAAAAAAAATTGTTTAGTAACTTTCAACTGATAATTTTGGTGGTTAAATGTTTTTTTGAGGTGCCCTTGCAAGTGTTTTCATACCCCAATGTTAGCACATGCAATATACTCAAAATAGATAACACTCCTCTTGATATTTACAACTCTAACAAGTTGATCTAAAATCTAAGCATGCATGAAATGAACACAAGTATTTTTGGTCAACATGACCTTAGATAAAACCCCCCTGGGGAAAACCAGTTTGGAATGAAATTATATATAATGATGATCTAAAGCATGAGATACAACAAGTAATACAATACAAATGAACCTTTATACATATCAAGCTCTTCTTGAGCCTTTCCAAAGGATCCAATGAGATATGCGCTCAATCTTAGTGAGCCCTCTCCCTTTGTTTCTCTATCCACTGAAGTGAAGCGCCCTCCTTCCTCTTTGATCCAATGAAGAAACCCCACCACAAAAATATTCTCTTGTGTGTTGCCTCTCCACTGAAACAATCAGATCTAACTTCCTCCAAGTATAGATGCTCCCTGATAGTTTTTCTCCCCCCTCCTATGGTGTGCCCTCCTCCAAGAAAGTGTGATCACCACAAATAATATGGGCCCTAAGCCTGCATGAGCCCTCCATGAATGGAGGCACCCGATCTATCCTCTCCAAATGCTTCCATTCACATCATATTCATAAGGAAACCTAGAAATGGATGGATTAGATCATTCCATCCCATTTCTAATCAAAGGTTGAGATCTTCCAAAAAGAATCTCAACTCAAAACCCACTTTGGCTTAGTTTCCTTATTTCTCTTTATGTCCCTCAATTCACCCACAAAGTGAATTAATAGTCACTTTTGACTTAAGTGACATATTTTACTTTTGACTTAAATCTCCTAAGTCGAAGTGAAATTAGAATCATAAAGTAAAGTAATGAGGGTAATAGTCTCCCCCTTTGTGTTTAGAGACTCACAAACACAAGGGAACCACTTTCCAAGGTACCCAAATCTCAACAAGTGAGATACCTGCACATTGCTTGAGTAAGTGAAAACCATTTTTCTGGGCTATTGTTGCAACCACAAATGACTTTTGGAATGAGTAAGGTTGTCTCGGAGGCGACAACTAGATTTGGTGTACATTTGTCTAGGATGAAGACGTCTCTCTACTTTTTCTTTTTCTGGACCGATGAAGTGTGATCATGCTTCATCCTGTATTCCAAAAATTCAAGCAGTAGCTGGTCCAAGTCATGCAGCTAGAACTTTACCCAGTTACTCAGGCACTTGCAAATCGAAAGGACGAGGTAATTGTTCCAAAAGACAGGACAAATGTTAGAAAAATAGGATTGCGAAGAAATAAAATAAAACAAATGCATAAATAAAACATAGAAGATATACAATACAATAGAGACACAAATATACGTGGTTCACCCAGTGTGGGCTACGTCCACCAAAGAAATTTCCATGTCCTTCCTTTTTTCATTATCTAGAAAAATGAAGGGATACAACCTACAACACACCCGCTGTAACTTCCTCTTCTTTCTCTCACAATCTCCTCTCTCAGAATACAATATTCATGATAATACACAACCACAATACAATTCCCTCATAAAAGAGGGTTGCCTTCAAGGGAAAAAACCCTAAAATAACTTCTACCGTCAGATCTACGACCTTATAATGAACGGTCCAGATTGACTATGAAATTACAATATTTTACAAGGGATTTTTTCCAAAAATTTCGCTTCAGGGGAGTTTCCACTGAGTCCCCCTCCAGGGGAGGGCTACAAAAATTGGTTCCACCGCCCCTGGACCCCCCTGGAAACAGTTGTGGGGGGGAAATCCCCCCCACACCCCCCCCATTAGGGAATGGGGTCCAAGCACGACTGAAACAAACCTCTAAATCAGGAATATAATTAGGCTCCGCAACCAACACCAACATCATCCTCTTGTCTAGTTCGGCTTGGTCAATAACGAAGAATTGGGGGGAAAATGCAACCGATAGAGGGGGTAGTCCACATAATGAATTTGTTGGGTTCAACAAAGGTGTTGATCCATGGCATCACACACAACAGATGTTGACAGAGAGAGTTGGTGAACCGAAAGAACTTTGTAGGATAGTTCAAGAAACTGTTTGGAAAGGTTAGGGATCTTGGTCATCAACTATAGACTGGGTACCCTTCCCAAAAGTTTCCTACTCAACTCCAACCGACGTGATAATGAGACCGTGGGACTACAAGCGATCTGCATGAACTGTTTCTTGTTGTAAATCACATGTTTTCTAGGAGAATCCATGGATACGGGGAATTTGCGGTTGAACTATGATTCCTAGAATAAATAGACTTGGTGGCTAGGTGGTTGGTAGAACTTCTCAATTGACAGATAGTGGGAGCTCTATTTGTGGATAAATTCAAATTGATTATGAATAATATGGCCCTGACAAGTGGTATAAATAGCTCAAAAGACAACCAAAAATTTATGCGGCGATGTTCCTGTTTTCGGGTTGGCTCCATTCATCAGTGTTCCTATATTGATACATTGCAATTTAGATCTAGGTTCCTTTAATGTTGTATGCAGTGCCAATGATTCGTCGTACTCCTAGTGGCCTTTTCCCAGTCTGGGGTCATAATTGTATGGGCATGTCGTACATGTGTGATCTGGTTGGATTATATTGCTTGACGCTTCGATAGTGTGAAATTATTTGTAGTCCTTGTGTTGTCTATACGAGAGTGTCGTCATTTCCAGTCTCTTATGTACTACCCATGACTTCCTGTGTAATCTGATATCTGCAAATCTGCTGGCATGTTAGGTTTTCTTGTAAATGGTTAGGTAAAGAGGCTTTTGATGACAAGTTTTCTGAGACATGGTTACATCTTGAGTTAGTGCATAATTTGCATGGGTGATGTCTACAACTTCAATACCAGCCATCAATTTACAACACTTTTCATCTTGTAGCTTCCACAAATTTAATATCCATTTCATATTGTTTAAGTTTAGCAAAGAAATCTATCCATGGACATTCTCTAAATTGTCACTGAAGCAAGATTGTTACTAGAATACGTTTTGCATACGCTATCCACACAAGAATGTTATTTTATTTTTCTATATGTTATAGGTTTGTTTATTTAAATGATAAACATGAAAGTTATGAATAGTACATTACTAAGGTCGGATTGCTTTAAGGCTAAGTGCATAGGGAATATTTACTAACATGTGCTTTCCGAACCTGAGTTAGTCACATAATACAAAGAACGATTAATAGAAAGAATTAGAAAGCTCATAGACAACCACAACATTTACTTCACACAAGTTCTAATTAGCCTTTGTTTTTCACTAATCAAACTACCATAAATGAATCGATCATTGTAAATTACGTGGCTATCAAAGTCCCCGACCTATATCCATTGCAAATGCAAAGGTGCGTAAGGGAGGAACTGGTTGATGATCAATGCTATGAATTATCTGGACAATGGTTGAAAATAGAGTTAACAGTCCCAAGTGCATGAGCCATATACTTATGAAGAGACCACAGGGGAAAAAAATATAGGTGAGTAGACTGCGGGGGTGAAATTCTTTGTGTTTGTTGTATATGTTAGGTTCAACATCAACAAATTTATGGGTGTTTGAGGAATTTGCTTCCATATAATAATGCCAAATATCTTGAGTGTTAAATATTGTACTAGTTGTTAGGATCCTACTATGATTTTTGTGTGTGGTTCTTAACTGACTAAATGTATTCCACCATGTTCTACTGCTTTTAGAGTTCCATAGGATCATGCAAGCGTTATGGTGTCGATTGCTAATTTCTGATGCATTTTAATTGTGAGATCTGGCTTGAAGTGTTGTGCAAATGCATATAGATATTCTAGCATAAAAGAACTAGTTTTTTGCAATGGACAATGCTATGTGTCAATGTTCATAACAGAGTCTGTTACGCTTGGAAAATATTTTGTGTTTGTAGGCATTTTAGAATTTTAATCTTGTACATGTCATTAACAATTTTGTAATGTTATGTACTGTATTGTGTGAAATGTTCTTTTGTGTGTTGCATAATTGATGTACAACTGTCCTACGAAAAAAAAGAAAAAAAAGAGAGCTCCATATGTCAATGTAAACATAATATAGAACATATTGTGTGTGCTTTGCGTTCATGTATTCGGTGTTGCAAGAAGGAGAAGTTGGACAAGACAGGAAATTATTAGTATTGGTGCATCACAAACATACTCCCAACAATAGATCCAGATGTAAATTTCTATAAACTATTTTCCATTTGCACGTTGTGATATCATGGCAGACTAATAACATCAGGTGCTTATGCAATTTGCAAATTACTATGTTCAGTTCAAGTGAAATATGTATACCTGGAATTGAAGAAATCAATGTTGGAGAGTCAAGTGTGACAGACACGGGTGAAGCAACTATCCATGCAGTACAAGAGCAATTAGAAAGGTATGTATAAAAAATGTACATTTTGCAGTTGGACAAGAAATACATTGAAACCATTTTTCATATTGTTTATTTTCTGTGATTGTTAGTCCATGATGCAATTCTACAACTTCGAATATTGTCTCAATAGAGGACTTGAACAGTTTCATAACTGGGGAAGTATTCATTGCAGACGTGATGGGTGTTTACAACACATATTTGGATAAAGCGAATAGATCACACAAAATCTTGCGTGCTAACATGACAAATGCAAATGGAATTATGACAATTACATTGATTGTTCCTGCACACCTCATTGAAAGACATGAGCAAAATATTGCTCCTAGAGTTGGAATATCTATTACAAATTTCAAAATTATACGAAAAAGTTGTTATAACCATTGTGATTGTGATCGTGATATATCGATACTTGAATCAAGTGTCGTTGAGACAATGTCTCCAACCTGTAAAGAATACAATTTCATACCAGACACAACAATCAAGCAATTTGCAAGAAATATAGACATGTATCCAATCGACATTATTGGAGTTGTCGTCACTCTCACTAGGAAATTTGGATCACGATATAGTTTGCATATAAAATATGGAAACATAGAGGATGAAAAAGCAACGATATTCTTTTCCATTGTCGATTGTTTATTGTTTATATGCTGATATATCTTAGGTGAATCCATATGACAACTATAGTCTTTTATATATCAACTGCAATATTTATTCGAGACATATGGGCATTTCTTCTCTTCACTGGAACAACTATTGCAAACAAGGAAATTTCTTATTTTGCTATTTAAAAATATAATCAAGAGGATAGATGTAAAAGAAAAGTTGTTCCACACAACACAATTAGCATTTATAAAATAACTCACAACATAATCAATCAAAGATATGAAAAAACCAATTGGGTCGACAAATGTTTTAAGTATAGATTGACAACTCTATCTACAAATATTGTATACAAGACTATCTGAAAACACACACACACACACATGCACACACACATATAGCCTAAATTACTAAAATGTGTACTGTATAAGCAAGTCAAAGGTACAATGATAGCAACAAATGCATATTCAACTCCATTTGAACTTGTCTATGCAATTTGTAACTCTCCTACAGGCACATCTACTTTGATAAAAATGTAATGTTTGGCGATGTAAGATGTAATCAAAGATGCCCTTTTATATATAAACATTTTCTTAGTGTTTTTATATAAAAAATAGACAACAATAATGTGCAATGCACCGCCTGGGAACCTATACTGCAAGAACTACTTCATGTTTTGACATAAATGAAATATGAAATATATTTGCAAAAGAAACCCAAAACTATTTATATGTTGCACAATTTTCGAGTACATGGAAAATTCACATTAAACTAAGATAGTTTCATACTACATGTCGGATAGAAATTAAACGAAGAAAGTGTCAATGTGCATGTGCAATGAGTTTCTTCTATTGCGTTTCGATTTATTTGTACATATACTATAATTATAATCTAGTTATTATTTTTTATATTGACGCAAATGTTGATGTGTAATAACATATACATCGTATATACATATTTCTTTTATAGTTATTGAATACCAACAATAGTGTGTGCATTGAGTCCAATGTGTTTACTAGACACTATTAACATTGCAATGTCATTGTATTGCTTTTTTAGCAATTCACTTATGTCAAAATTTTAATGGACATTGGACTAGATGTTTATATGTTATTGGTCACGTTACATTGCAACATTGATATATTGTTACTAGAGCTAGATTGCAATTGTAATAAATTTTTCTAATTGATGCTTTCATAATTTTCGTTGATGTGGAATTTGTATGGAATCCTTGATATCTTTAGAAAATTTGATGTTGTCTGCAAATTCCATGTGCATCTCTACCGACAATGTCATAAATTGTTGCTAGAAACAATTTTTCACTATCATTGGACAAGAAATCACAACTACATATGTTCTACTTTCAGATATTGATGTGCATCTATATATTTCCCTGCTTGTTTGAATAGAGTTTTTGACATTTGCATATGGTCCAAGTAAGAATAAAACATGTAATAAAGGTTTTGCATAAAAATGAACTTAGGAATTTTGATGTTTATTTATTTATTATGGCATGGCATGGAATGATATTTAGCATCATAATCTGTCCTAATTGTGGACCAACTACGCGTATCCCATTCGGGAGGTACGTAGTGATTAGTGTCCAGTCGAAGTCCCTCGATACGCTGTCACGACTAACCGCGCTAGCTAGAGGTGGGGTATAGTCGGGTAGGACTGACGAGATGAGCTTCGTGTTCGCCAAGTCATCATGATGCTTGATTCGTTTCTCTGTCGCAGTTCGGGATGGCCCAGATTAACGTGAAGTTGATGGGGAGGCTTGCAATCCTCTCATCAATGAGGCCTGTGCTCTTGCGGACATGACCTTCTCAGCCATGAGGTCAATCAAAATCTCTTCGAAGGATTTCTCTACTGCACTAAGGTCGCTCGACATGCACACTCGTGGTCAAATGTCTCAGATAGGTGGACAAACGCTCAAGGTAAGCAGAACGGGTGGTGAGGTCTCAATAAGCATTGCACGAAAGCAATTAGTTCTCTGTGGGCTCAGATAATTACAATTTTCAAAAGTGTCCTCGGTGCAACATTCGACGAGTTAAATAGATAATGTCATAGCAGACTCCTCCAATGGGAAGGAATGCCTCAATCAATACAATTCCATCCATTATGGCATGGTCCCAACGGTCCAACGACGAGATTTCCAGAAATAACTATGTTTCTAGCCATTATGGAGAGTCATTCTAATGGTTAGGACGCCTCCAACGGTCATATTGCTTCGCCATGGCGAAGTGCTAGTCTGCGTTGTTCTGCTATTCCGGCTAGGTTCAAGTTCTGCAAACCTTCCTTCTTCGAAGTCCTCTCTGGAACCTCCTGCATTTTTTCTTGATTTTCTTTCTTCTTACTGAGATTTCTTGCTTTCTTTCCAGTGATCTGCGTATCTGGATTCCTCTTTCCATTCTTGTTATTATCTTCTCGTAGAATAGTAACTTCGCATTGTTGAGGGTCTTTCACAGGGTTCGAGGGTAATACTTCTTCTCTTACTATGTTTGGAATAGGTTCTCTTTTCTTCTGCATGGATAAGTTCTTTAAGCCTTCTTGCATTCTTTCAACTTCGACAGGCAGGTCTCTGGCCCTTAGTAGCTTCGAATTGTCCTCTTGTTATTCTATTAAGCATGCTATTTTCCTAGCCATGAAATAATTTAATTATTTCTTTTTCTATTCTATAGCTTCCTCTTCTTCTATCCTTCAGAACTCATCTCTCTCAATCCAAGTCTTTCCTAACAAAAGTGCAAAAGGAGTGGTGTTCTCAACAAACTTAATGACCTCAAATTCTTCTTATGTCGATGTTCCATGAGAACTCATAGGTACATGGGTAAGCCTTCCACATAGGGTTATCATCTTTCCTTTAAAAAATCCTATTCCTCCCAATGAAGGAATCATAACAAGCTTTCCCAAAATTTCCCAAGTACTTTCGGTCATGATATTAACCTGTGTTTCTGCGTCCAATACATAGTCTATGTCAAAGTCTCCTATTCTTGTTTCTATGCACTGCTTCTCTTTTAAGATCTCTGGTAAACTGATGCTTCTGTGATCATTCAATGTTTCTTTCATCTACAATAATATAACCTCTGATTCTTTCTAGTTCTCTAGTATATTCTTAGTCTCTTTACCTTCCTCATGGTGTTCTTGTTTCATGTTCATCTTCTCAACTGTAGCAATCATTCTAGGGAAATCCAAAACTTCATGTATAGTAGCTTTACAACAAAAGCAAATAGGACCTCTACCAGGGAATTCCTTAGCAAGATGTCCCGGTATTCTACAACTATAACAAAGAGTCAATCCTCTCTTTCTCTTAAATGATCCCCAACCTTTCCTGTACTACGCTCTGGGATCACAGTGATGGACCTGTAAAAAAATATTTCTTGGATCCTGCATCCACTTGTGAGTACAAAAACTCTTTCTATGGATAAAAATAACATATCTTTCACTATTTCTATCAGATCTATTCATATAATATCTTCTTTCTTCGAGTTGTGCCCTAGTTTTCAGACTAGGACAAAATCTATCAAACATACCTAGATTCATACTTTCGAAGCAAAAATTTCCAATTATCTTACCTTTATCATAGCACAAAGCTTTAAGATATTACCTCTTTATTCAGATCGAGCTTCTCTTCTTAGCACAGAGCTTCACAAGTCAAGTAGAGTACTGTGCACTACAGCAACAGATCTATGCACATAGCTTTCTCTTTTTTTTAGTTCCTAGCAATCACAGTTTCAGGTCCCGACAACAGAACCATTTATTGGCACAGGGGCAGACCCGAGGTTCAACACTTCAACAACGCACCAAAAAAACCCTAACTACTGGCCCTTTCAGCAACACCTGCGAAGAAGATGAAGTCTCACCCGAGGTAGAGGCATGGGGGTTGTAGGACTCAAGTGTCTACAACCTAGTTAGGACACAGATCTGTGATCACAATGCTTAATAGAGCACTTAGAAATTATTGTTCATTAGTCTTTGACCCTTATTCACAACGCAGATTCAAACTCTAATTACATAACAACACAGTATTCAACAATATCTAAGAATATATAACCGTTTAGCACATAGCATCAAACAAATCTAGCATTCCTTCATGTTATTAAGCTCTAAGCTACTACATAAGACTCATCTAACATACATAAAGATTCAACACTAAGCATAAATCACATCAATAACACAAAACAATCACAACACATGATATATGTGGTTCACCCCCAGTGTGGGGCTACGTCCACCAACTCTTCATCTTCTTTATTATCTTCTTTCAATCTTCTTACATGCACAGAGCCTCAAAACCAACTCCGCATAGGATAGGAGACATGTGCGCACTTCGCCAGATCCTCCTTCCTAGATTTTGGCATAGCACAAAGCCTTCTTACAATCACTTGCACTTAACTCTGCAAGTTCTCAACACATAGTATGCACGAAGCCTTCACAACTAATCGCACTTAGCAACCTTTACATATCTTGCACAAAGCCAACTTAGATCTGATGCCTCTTACAATGCCTAGCTACTTATTTATACATTTACAAATGGGGCCTAAGCATGGGTAAACCCATGGGCTAACATCCCATACCCGTTACATAAGCCCTAAACCAAAATATCCCGCAAAAAGGGGTCGAGATCCCGTGATCTCCACTTTGCCAGGGTGCTCCGTCTTCGACCTGCCTGTCGAAGTCCCAAAAATGGTCAAACCAGACCAAGGTTCTCCAAAACTTGGTCGAGGGCCAACATGTAGTTTCTATTGATTTAAGCAAGTTGGTCTGACTGAATATTATTTATATTTATACGGTGTCTATGATAAATGTCTCATAAATAAACACTAACAATAATGTTCTAATCGACCTATATAGAATCAAATGCAATCAAACTTCATTAAAAAACACCATGTTTTATTGTTGCATTAAGTTAGTTATTTCTCTTATTCTGGACCATATTGTGTATGACTAACTGCACAAAACTACAAAGGACATGTTACTTGTTTTGCATATGTCCATACACATATGGAATTTAAATAGAAAACATAAA
Organism: Picea engelmannii; assembly: GCA_009831015.1. Lineage (NCBI taxonomy): Eukaryota > Viridiplantae > Streptophyta > Pinopsida > Pinales > Pinaceae > Picea > Picea engelmannii. The sequence continues at coordinate 71,417 of ML782975.1, forward strand.
ATTTAGTGAATTGTAGACGTTTTGACTAAAATTTATATATGGAAGAAATTGTCCACAAGTTTGCCGCTTGAATTTGATGATTGGAAATTTGACAAAAGTATACAGGTCTTCAATACCATTTTCCTCGGTTCTTTCTCAAGACAACATTTATGTTTCTAAATTCTTTTTCCCATGGACTTCGACTGATCATTTTCTTCTATTGTTCCAATGCACCGTAAACCGTTGAACTTGTAATAAGATAGGTACTATAGTTGATTGTTTTTCCAGGCTATCTATTTCATCTCATTGCAAAGAGAAATATTTATCACATTGTCCCTCCTAGGATCTCAAAATAGACAATTTATATTTCTATGCGCAACTCCAGTAACTTGTATGCAATGACGAGTCAAATAGAATTGAAAAGAGAAAGTAACTATAATAACTTCTCTTGGTCTTCATTACGATGAATCCTAAATGCACGTATACAAGTAATCAATTAAAATGCAACTTCCACTGAGTTCAATGGATTGCAAAGATGTCATTTTGCAAGTATATGAAGTATTAGGAGTGCGGAAGTGCGGGATTGTAGTGCAATGACTTGTTTGATTTCTCTGCACAATTCTTGAAAAATATAATAAATGTCCTATTTGCAGGGATACACGTCTGTGGAATGCAGGAGGGATGAATATATAACATATGGACCAACTGCTAAATAGACTGGACTATATCAATCGATATTGTGTTGATCCACAATTTCTCGCTTTTTTACATAGTTTAACTTTGTTGCGAGCGATCAATTTTTTTCCTATCTTTTGATTGGTCCTTCAAAACAAGATCTTATTTTTGGGTTGGCGACATAAGTTTAATAAGAAATTTAACTATGCAGTTGTAGTGGATGGTTGGAACGAGTGCATGTACAAAAAATTAATAAGTAATTTAATTATGCAGTTGTAGCGAATGGCTCAAATGGGTGCATGTATGAGTCTCAAAGTTCTGATGTATGGGTACGAAACAAGTGTATTTTATTTACGAAGTGTTCGTTGTCCTAAAAATGTATAATTAACTTTTATTAAATTAAAAAATAATTATTAATCTTTTAATTATTTGTATAAGACTATATTAAAAAAATTTAAAAATCATTTTTACACCAACTAACATACATCATTATCAAATACTCTATTATAAAATTTAGCCATAATTTCTATCATTTACGCCCATTTCAATCACTTACAAAAATAACTACATCATTTTTTATGTATTTTATTTACTAAGTGTTTGTTGTGTAGGGATATACATGTGCAGAGGTGCGAAAGCTATATATGTGCAGACGATATGTCTGTGTTGAAGATGCATACTTAACTTTTATTAAATTAATAATTAACTTTTATTTTTAATATACACATATACGTAAAAATCATTTTGTTAAGCATATGCATATGCATAACAATATTCTATTATTGATAACATTGATAACTATTAGACTAAGTGTTCGATGTGCGGGGATATACCTGTGCGGATGTGCGGAAGCTATATGTGTGCAAACTATATGTCTGCGATGAAGATGTATAATTAGCTTTTATTAAATTAATAATTAATTATTAATCTTTTAATTATTTGTATAGGACTATATTAAAAAAATTAAAAAAATCATTTTTACACCAACTAACATATATCCTTATCAAATACTATGTTATAAAATTTAGCCATACTTTCTATTATTTATGCCCATTTCAATCACTTACAAAAATAACTACATTGTTTTTTATGTATTTTATTTACAAAGTGTTCTCTGTTCGGGGGTATACATGTGTGGAAGTGCGGAATTTATATGTGTGCGGACTATATGTTTGTTCTAAAGATGTATTTTATTTAGTAAGTGTTCGTTGTGCGGGGATATACCTGTGTAGAGGTGCGAAAGCTATATTTGTGCGGACTATATGTATGTGTCGCAGATGTATAATTAAATTTTATTAAATTAATAATTAACTTTTATTTTTAGTATACGTATATATGTAAAACACATTTTGTTAAGCATATGCATATGCATAACAATATTCTATCATTGATAACATTGATAACTATTAGACTAAGTGTTCATTGTGTGGGGATATACTTGTGCGGAGGTGTGGAAGCTATATGTGTGCAGACTATATGTTTGTGTTGAAGATGTATTTTATTTATTAAGTGTTCGTTGTGCAGGGATATACCTGTGTGTAGGTGCGGAAGTTATATTTATGCGGAATTTATATCAACAATGTATATTTCCCTTGGACTGTAGATTTGACTCTTGCAAGTGCTTGAGACATCTGCGTAGAATGCACTAGTGTTGAACATATGACTATGCACACTGCAAAGATATCAACATTTTAAAAGCCTACGTGAAATGCGGAAAATTGCAAGTAAAAATGCATCTAATTTGGAGATTTTCAAAAGAAAGGAAGCTTTTTGGTCATCATAGCTCATGTACCTATTACTGTAATAAAAAATTCCAAATGTAAATCTTGTGTCAAATTATTCTGTGAACTCAATATCAATTTATAATTATTTAGTCAAAAGTCTTTTTACTTAGCCATTTTTGAGGTTGTGTGAAGCCCCTTGCTATGACCATATCTTCACATTCCACCTACCTATATCTTCTGCACATTATCACTTTTCACCAGTCTATGCTCCACACAACCACTACTTGGTTATAATTCTATTTTCAAGCCATGTGGGGACTATTTATACCAGTGATCGTCCCACACTTCGACCCTTTGCGTTTGCAATCATTTCACACACGTCTTTCTCACGACACACCTAATTTACATGATAAGGGAGTGATTTATTACAAGTTGATTTGCTTGGGTTTTCCATGAAACAAAGGTTATTCAGGAGTAGTTCCAAGTGAATGTCGAGCTTTCCTATCGCTTGGTTAATCATTTCTATTTATCATTCCACTTATTCTATATCTAATTCAGACATGGAAAGAAAATTTAAGTAAATAGGCCTGTTGTTGTTTGACATAAAGAAATTGGACTTCTGTGATGTGCATTTCATACATTTCACATATATCAAATTCCATTGAGAAAGGTATGTATAAAAAATGTACATTTTGAAGTTGGACAAGAAATACATTGAAACTGTTTTTCATATTGTTTATTTTCTGCGATTGTTATTCCATGATGCAGTTCTGCAACTTCAAATATTGTCTCAATAGAGGACTTGAACAATTGCAGAACTGGGGAAGTATTCATTGCAGACGTGATGGTTGTTTACAACACATATTTGGATAAAGCGAATAGATCACACAAAGTCTTGCATGCTAACATGATAGATACAAATGGAATGATGACAATTACATTGATTGTTCCTACACACCTCATTGAAAGACATGAGCAAAATATTGCTCCTAGAGTTGGAATATCTATTACAAATTTCAAAATTATACCAAAAAGTTGTTATAACCATTGTGATTGCGATCGTGATATATCGATACTTGAATAAAGTGTCGTCGAGACAATGTCTCCAACCTGTAAAGAATACAATTTCATACCAGACACAACAATCAAGCAATTTGCATGAAATATAGACATGTATCCAATCGAAATTATTGGAGTTGTCGTCACTCTCACTATGAAATTTGGATCACGATATAGTTTGCATATAAAAGATGGAAACATAGAGGATGAAAAAGCAATGATATTCTTTTCCATTGTCAATTGTTTATTGTTTATATGCTCATATATCTTAGGTGAATCCATATGACAACTACAGTATTTTATATATCAGTTGCAATTATTAGAGACATATGGGCATTTCTTCGCTTCACTAGAACAACTATTGCAAACAACGAAATTTCTTATTTTGTTATTTAAAAATATAATCAAGAGGATAGATGTAAAATAAAAGTTGTTCCGCACAACACAATCGACATTTATAAAATAAATCACAACATAAGAAATCAAAGATATGAAAAAACCAACTGGGTCGACAAATGTTGTAAGTATAGATTGACAACTCTATCTACAAATATCGTATACAAAACTATCTAAAAACATACACACACATATAGCCTAAATTACTAAAATTTGTACTGTATAAATAGGTCAAAGGTACAATGATAGCAAGAAATGCATATTCAACTCCATTTGAACTTGTTTATGCAATTTGCAACTCTCCTGCAGGCACATCTGCTTTGATAAAAATGCAATGTTTGGTGGTGTAATATGTAATCAAAGATGCCCTTTTATATATAAGCATTTTCTTAGTGTTGTTATTCACAAAATAGACAACAATAATGTGCAATGGACCGCCAGGGAACCTATACTGCAAGAACTACTTCATGTTTTGACATAAATGAAATATGAAATATATTTGCAAAAGAAACCCAAAACTATTTATATGTTGCACAATTTTTGAGTACATGGAAAATTTACATTAAACTAAGATAGTGTCATACTGCATGTGGGATAGCAATTGAACAAAGAAAGTGTCAATGTGCATGTGCGATGAGTTTTGTCTATTGCGTTTCAATTTCTTTGTACATATACCATAACTATAATCTTGTTATTATTTTTTATATTGACGAAAATGTTGATGTGTAATAACATATACATCGTATATACATATTGATTTTATAGTTATTGAATACCAACAATAGTGTGTGCATTGAGTCCAATGTGTTTACTAGACACTGTTAGCATCACAATTTCGTTGTATTTCTTTTTTTGCAATTCACTTATGTCAAAAATTTAATGGACATTGGACTAGATGTTTATATGTTATTGGTCATGTTACATTGAAACATTGATATATTGTTACTAGAGCTAGATTGCAATTGGAAGAAATTTTTCTAATTGATGCTTTCAGAATTGTCGTTGTTGTGGAATTTGTGTGGAATTTGTATGGAATTCTTGATATCTTTAGCAAATTTGATGGTGTATGCAAATGTCATGTGCATCTCTACCGGCAATGTCAGAAATTGTTGCTAGAAACAATTTTTTACTATCATTGGACAAGAAATCATAACTACATATGTTCTGCTTTCAGATATTGATGTGCATCTATATATTTCCATGTTTGTTTGAATAGAATTTTTGACATTTGCATATGGTCCAAGTAAGAATAAAACATGTAATAAAGGTTTTGCATAAAAATGAACTTAGGGATTTTGAAGTTTGTTTATTTATTATGGCATGGCATGGAATGATCAATGTAGTTTCTATTTATTTAAACAGGTTGGTCTGACTGAATATTATTTATATTTCTACGGTGTCTATGATAAATGTCTCATAAATAAACACTAACAATAATGTTCTAATTGGCCTATATAAAATCAAATGAAATCAAACTTCATTAAAAAACACCATGTTTTATTGTTGCATTAAGTTAGATATTTCTCTTATTCTGGACCATATTGTGTATGACTAACTGCACAAAATTGAAAAGGACATGTTACTTGTTTGGCATATGTCCCTACACATATGGAATTTAAATAGAAAACATAAAATTTAGTGAATTTTAGACGTTTTGACTAAAATTTATATATGGAAGAAATTGTCCACAAGTTTGCCGCTTGAATTTGATGATTGGATATTTGACAAAAGTATACAAGTCTTCAATACCATTTTCCTCGGTTCTTTCTCAAGACAACATTTATATTTCTAAATTCCTTTTCTCATGGACTTCGACCGATCATTTTCTTCTATTGTTCCAATGCACTGTAAACCGTTGAACTTGTAATAAGATAGGTGCTATAGTTGATTGTTTTTCCAGGCTATCTATTTCATCTCATTGCAAAGAAAAAATTAGCACATTGTCCCTCCTAGGATTTCAAAATAGACAATTTATATTTCTATGTGCAACTCCAGTAACTTATATGCAATGACCAGTAAAATAGAATTGAAAAGAGAAAGTAACTATAATAACTTCTCTTGGTATGCATTATGATGAATCGTAAATGCACGTATATAGGTAATCAATTAAAATGAAACTTCCGTTGAGTTCAATGGATTGCAAAGATGTCATTTTGCAAGTATCTAAAGTATTAGGAGTGCGGAAGTGCGGGATTGCAATGCAATGACTTGTTTGATTTCTCTGCACAGTTCTTGAAAAATATAATAAATGTCCTCTTTGCAGGGATACACGTCTGCGGAATGCAAGAGGGCTGAATATATAACATATGGACCAACTGCTAAATAGACCAGACTATATCAATCGATATTGTGTTGACCAAAAATTTCTCGCTTTTTTACATAGTTTAACTTTGTTGCGAGCGATCATTTTTTTTCTTATCTTTAGATTGGTCCTTATAAACAAGATCTTATTTTTGAGTTGGAGACGAAAATTTAATAAGAAATTTAACTATGCAATTGTAGCGGATGGTTGGAACGAGTGCATGTACGTGTGCATGTACGAAAATTTAATAAGTAATTTAATTATGCAGTTGTAGCGAATGGTTCGAACGGGTGCATGTATGAGTATCAAAGTTCTAATGTACGGGTACGAAACAAGTGTGTTTTATTTACTAAGTGTTCGTTTTCCTAAAAATGTATAATTAACTTTTATTAAATTAAAAAATAATTATTAATCTTTTAATTATTTGTATAGGACTATATTAAAAAATGTTAAAAATTATTTTTACACAAATTAACATACATCATTATCAAATACTCTGTTATAAAATTTAGCCATAATTTCTATCATTTACACCCATTTCAATCACTTACAAAATTAACTACATCATTTTTTATGTATTTTATTTACTAAGTGTTTGTTGTGTAGGGATATACATGTGCGGAGGTGAGAAAGCTATATATGTTCAGACTATCTGTCTGCGTTGAAGATGCATACTTAACTTTTATTAAATTAATAATTAACTTTTATTTTTAATATACATATATACGTAAAAAACATTTTGTTAAGCATATGCATATGCATAACAATATTTTATTATTGATAACATTGATAACTATTAAACTAAGTGTTCGATGTGTGGGGATATACCTGTGCAGAGGTGCGGAATCTATATGTGTGCAGACTATATGTCTGTGATGAAGATGTATAATTAGCTTTTATTAAATTAATAAATAATTATTAATATTTTAATTATTTGTATAGGACTATACTAAAAAAATTAAAAAATCGTTTTTACACCAACTAACAGATATCCTTATCAAATACTATGTTATAAAATTTAGCCATACTTTCTATCATTTATGCCCATTTCGATCACTTACAAAAATAACTACATTGTTTTTTAGGTATTTTATTTACAAAGTGTTCTCTGTGCAGGGGTATACCTATGTGGAAGTGCGGAATTTATATGTGTGCGAACTATATGTTTGTTATGAAGATGTATTTTATTTAGTAAGTGTTCGTTGTGTGGGGGTATACTTGTGTAGAGGTGTGAAATCTATATTTGTGCGGACTATATGTATGTGTCGCAGATGTATAATTAAATTTTATTAAATTAATAATTAACTTTTATTTTTAATATACGTATATATGTAAAACGTATTTTGTTAAGCATATGCATATGCATAACAACATTCTATCATTGATAACATTGATAACTATTAGACTAAGTGTTCATTGTGTGGGGATATACTTGTGTGGAGGTGTGGAAGCTATATGTGTGCAGACTATATGTTTGTGTTGAAGATGTATTTTATTTACTAAGTGTTCGTTGTGCGGGGATATACCTGTGTGTAGGTGCGGAAGTTATATTTGTTCAAGTTATATTTGTTCAACAAAATGTTTCATCTTCCTACTGCAAATAAACCTCTCAAGGTTGCAGAAGAAGCAACATTCTTAGCATCTCAAGCAGGCGACACCAATATTTTGAGAGAATTTATGCTATCGTATGCAAACATGTCGCCGAACTTTCAGAAATTGACATAACTTTGCTACAAGATCTATATCGGTACTTTTCATGGTTGTTCGTGCGTGTAGTTGGGTGGAAATTGACTTCACACATATGTAGGTCAACATTTTACTTTAACTTCAGGAGGGATGCCAAGTTTGACTAGATACATGTGATATCAGATGAAATTTGTTTTCAGTTCAACAATTACTTAAGTGCTTGAATGTTTTGTATGGCCGCATATCTAGTGTTCACAATTTTCTATTGCAATGTATTTGATAGTCTCCCTATTAAAGCGAATGTAAATACACAGAATGAACCAATCCAATTCTAGCACCTTGTGTTATCTAAACATAAATCACGATTCAATTTTTAATATTTCAAGATTATTTTTTAGACAATTCAAACACATGTTGGTTGGGGCAGAGCCCAGGAGAATAAATCAGGAGGCTGAGGAATTTCTGAACGAAAAGGAAATTTGCATTCAATATGAAAACCATACATACATTTGGTTGTATGGTTGCCAAGAAAATCCCCTTCTACTCCCTATGTTTTTCTGTGATAGATATTTTTTCGTGGAAGTTTGTCGACAGTATAGAACCTAGTGCATTGCATTTAACAAGAAAAGAAAAAGACAATTCATGACATTGTTTTTTTTAGTTTTGGACACAATGGTCAAGAATTTGGCCTATTTGAAAGAAGTCTCAAAAACACTTAGTGCATTTGATATAAAAGAAGAAAAACCTCTAAGTGGTTTTGACCCCAAGGGTCTTCTTTCGCAATACTTAAAACACACAAGATACAATAATTTGTTCACAAGCTTTGACGAGGAAACTGGTGATAATCCTTACACAAAAAAGGACATCAGTGGATGTAGTGAATACTTGCCAACATAAATAAGCTCAAATACCAAAAATCAAAGCAAAGAAAGACAAAGGGGGGAAATAAACACCAATGTTCGGTCTTCCTCCAATCCCCAGGCACATAAGAGTTCCTCCTATGCACAAAGAACAAAACAACAAAAGCTAAACAGAGGAAAGAGTAATGATGCATGTGCTGTAGGTGATGGAAGAGATCAACCACACCATGTCAATATTGAATGCACACATGCAGTCTCAAATCAAATAATGAAACGGACCCCAAACACAGACAAATCCCAAGATTCAGGAAGCTCAGAAGTCCAAGAGATGTTGATGATAAGCAGATCGACAATACATAGATACCCGAATGGGTAGCCTAAAGAATTGTATAAGGTTAACAACTTACATACGAGATCACAAGAGAAGAATCAATTTTTTTTAGTAGCACTCCTTGACGCTGCACAATACTCAATACAACAAACACAAAAGGAATTTGCACATAGAGAAGGTTAGTCTCAAAAAATATAAAGGTGGTTCACAGATCAAGTGATGACATGGATGTATTAGGAGTTGGACCATATTCCCTCATGAAATTACATTGTTGCACATGCGATGCGCTTTTTTATTCTATTTTCGACCAGGAGTTGCAGACTATTAGATTGAAGAAGAGAATAGGTGAGCTTGAGGATGCACTGACTCCCAGGAAACTCTTTGCAAATCCATTGGCCATACTTCCAATAGAGAAGGCTCTTGCAAGTACTTCTGAAGCCTCAAATCCAATCACAAAAGCACTTCAATTGTTGAAGCGAGTCAAAGGCTATGTTGTTGAAACCATTAACAAAACATTGGACATAATCATACATGCATTGGAGGTGAGTACTAGTCTACGTAATCTTTCAAAAAGGATTACAAATTTCACTGAATATTTACAAAGAGATTTGGATCATGATCATTCTTATTATCAAAATTAGGTTAAATACTTTCATCGTACGAGTCACTGGTATGACTTACTATCAAAGAAACTAGAAAGGGTTTTTCTCAGAGAAAAAAATAAATCAAATAAAGGCAGATTGGTAAGCACGAATAAATGTGTTGTAAGATGCAATGACTGCTTGCAAAAATATCAATGGAAGAATATGAGATGCTACCTTAAAAACAATTGTTGTTGTTAAGGAACTAGAGGGCCCAAATTTTTTCATGAATTCAACCATGATCACCAAAGAAGAGCTTGATAGTGAGTTAGCTACAATGAAAACCTCATTGGCTAATGGCTTTGATAGTCTCACAGAATTTTCTGATGAGGAATTGAAACATTGGTTTGTTACATTTATCAATAACAATGAAGACCACTTCTCATTCATTGACCAAGTGCAACTCAAATGCAAAGAAGTGGAAGAAGAGATTTTCTCTCTTTGAGTTAAGAAATAAATAACCATTGGGCCAATCAAAGATTATCTTGATGAATGTCTCAAGAAGGATTTGTAACAAATTGTCAACCTAGAATAATAAATAGATACAATTCAACAATAGTCTGAAGAAACAACTCCTATAAAGCCAGATGCATACCCACAACAAACAAACCAAAATAACAAAACACTTACTTCTTGGTAAGTAGTCAAGAAAGCATTGAATCTGCTTTTTCTCGTGTTTTCTTTCATCACTTGGTAATGCCCCAAAGTTGATTGTTCTATGTTTTTTCAAAACCTAACACCCATTTCTAACTATCTTTCTTTCTTTGTTACATGTCTTCCTTCTATTTTATGGTCTGCGGGAGCCCTAATCCCAATTTGTTTGGACAAATGATTTCACTTTTTATAGAACTTATTTAAAAGACAATTGTATATATTTTTGAGCTTTCCCAAGAATTGTTTTGGCATTTATAAAGATTATTGAAAATAAAATTGCATATTTTTTTACCTTGGCAAGGTACTGTTTTGGCATACATAGTTGTTGATTTTATAGACTTTTACTTTTAGACAAAATTTTCAAGCCTTTATTCACTCTATCATTTTTCAATGAAATAGCTTGTTCTATGCATATGTGTCCATTCACTTTCATTTTGCCAAATGATGTTTTGACCTCTTTTCTACGATTAGTAAATTTGGTATCATATTGTAAAAAATCAATAAAATAGTGCATGGTTCTTTCTCATACCTTTATTTCCTTGTCTGTGTTAACTTAACTAACATGCCCCATTGTCAAGTATTTTTTTAATTCTAAACATGATCAGAATGTATGGTTCTGGATTTGATTGTTTTAAGTTCAAAGTATTCATCATTTTTCAATGAAATATCTTATATCGTGCATACATAGCCATTTAATTTCATTATGTGAAATGATATTTTGGCGTCTATGCAATGATTAGCAAATTTTGTATCATATTGTAAAAATTGAATAACATAGTGCCAGATCCTTTCTGAGGCCTTTCTTTCCTTATCTATGTTTACTTAACCAAGCTGCTCCATTGTTAAGTTTTGTTTTAATTATGACCATGATCAGAATTTATGGTTCTGGATTTAATTGTTTTAAGTTCAAAGTTTTAGAATTTCTCTGCTTTTGGACTGTCCATCTCTTAAGTTATTTGTAGATGGTATTCTTTGAATTTTGGTTAAAGAAGCAGGTGTATTGATACCCATTTTGTGATATTCTATTATCAATTTCAACGTTGTGCACAAGGAACCTCTGTTGTCTAAGGAAGTCTACCCTATTTTCTTTCCGCAAAACCTAAGATGTGCACACTTTACATTGTTTCCCACACATTGTAACATCCACACACTTTACATTGTTCCCTCCACAACTCCACTTCGATACATGTTACATTGCTTCCTCTACAGCTTTACCTCTAAATACTTCATTTTACTAAGTTCTATGTCAAATGTTTTAAGTTGTTTTTTATAATAAACATTGTTGATTGAAACAAATTCAATTCAACAATATTTTTTAAGTTAAAAATATGCATAAAATCATTTTGTTTAATTTATATACCTATTTTTTTATAATAAATATTGTCACTTAAAATAAAGACAAGTATCGAGAATTAGGGCTCGAAACTTAGAAAATAAGATTGCCATAAATCAATCAGTTATCATGCAAATTACATCGTTGGTCAGAATCCGTGCTATGGAGCTATTGGAAGTACGAATTTATAAAGTGAAAGAATGTGGGAGGATGGGTGATATGAATCATCGACACAAGGGTTCAAATTAGATTATATTGGTTGTGTGGTGTGTATGCCTATGCGTACGCCCAGAAGATATGGTTGTGTGGATGATATGTGTGTGTCGAAGATATATCTCTGTTGAATATATATATATAT
>ML782975.1:83528-123589 GCA_009831015.1 Picea engelmannii
GACATTGAATAATTTACCTTTTTTTCTATTTTTTACAAAGTTTTATGCAAAATGTTTTCTGATGCAAGCCCCCACCACTCCCAGGGTCTCGCGCGACCTCCTGGTCTAAGGATCATTCACACAAAGGATTTGAATTATCTCTTGGGTCCTCACTGAACCCTTAGGATTCTTTACCATAGGCCTTTCTTTCTTTTCATGCGCGAAAATTCGTGTTTGCGAGGGTCTCCTTGAACAACAGAGTCGTTCACGTTACCTCATGCCTAAAACTGTGGGACAAAATTTCAAAAGGAGGTAATTTCGACCCTCTGGAGCTTCGGGCTTCAAAGGTTTTCACAAAAATACACTCCAATCCCTCTGAATGCCAAATTCGCAAACTCCTGAACAAATATGGGATCAACGGTCTACACTCTACGTCACGAATCGACGACTCAGAGGAACTCCGAGGATCCATGATTCACAATTTTTCCTTGCTTTAGCATGAAATACCTCCAAACTCATGAAGGCCAAATTCTGAGATCAGAAGGCTGGCCTTTTCTCCGGATCAATGGTCCGCTTTTACTCCGGACTTTAGGCTTCGAGACTTTTCGCACCTTAAACAACGCTTTCCCCCGAATCGTTGAATGTCGAATTGGCGAAGGGTAGAGATCGGCGTTCCATGCATCCTCATCAATGGACGGTCAATATTTTCTCCAAGCTTCATGCCTTCAGGGAAATTCTGAACCAAACTAACTTTCACCCAAAATCTTCCAGAGTGTCGAACTCCGAATTCTTGCAATCTGTCGACACATGTACCTGACGCCAATGGTCGGGATCTACTCTGAGCTTCGAAGCTTTAGATTTTTTCTTCCCTTTACGCAACAACAACCAAACCATTCCAGAATACTAAATTCCCGAACCACTTGAGGACCAAACAACTCACACTCACCTCCTTTAATCTACAGTGTAGATCCACTTTGAGACTTCGGAGCTTCGGGGCTTTCACCTCCTTTTCAATCAACAATTTAAATTTACCAAAGCGGCGAAGTCCGAAAGACTTGGGGTTTTAACTGTTGTGATACTTTCCCTTAATCTTGATACCTCCCAACAGATCTCGTCCACTCACCCTTCAAAAAAAATACATCTTCCTTTCAAGAACTAAATCTTGCTATCCTTCCTGAGCTTTATCAACTCAAAGGATTTGTATCTTTGCGAACACTTTTCACTATATCTCTCTCCTGGTCTTGAAACTTAAGAGAGTCTCATGTGCACACCTTGCGCTCTCTCTTCTAAGATTTTTCAACACTTAACTAAGTGTTGACACTGTGCACACTTGCACTGGTATGTTCTTTGAGCTTTTATACTCCTGTGAGTATATGTGCACTCCTTGCACTCGCTTTGCGTAAACTCACGTTGTCTCTCCCGAGCTTGCGAAATTGAAAAAGGTTTTTCCTCTAAACTCCTTGTGTTAGCACTGTGCACCCCTTACATTGGTTTCCTCCTTTGAGATTTTACATTACTTGTGAGTGTAGGCGCACTCCTTGTGCTTTCTCTGTGCAGACTTGCACTATCTCTCTTGAGCTTGAAAAACCCTTGAACTCGGTCCTTCGCACGCTCCTTGTGCTAACTCTCCCTTGAGATTTTACACTGTTATGAGTGTAGGCACACTCCTTGCGCTCACTCTATGCATAATTTCACTATTCCTTCTGATCTTATGAACAATTATGGTGTGCTCACCTGGCATGCTCCTCACAAAACTCTTGAATGATTTCATGCACACTCCTTGCACTGTCCTTTGAGATTTTTCCAATAACTCTAATGTGCACTCCTTGCACAACCGTGAGAGCCCAAAACATTCATAAATTTACACAAACAGGGAATTCAAATATTCCTACAAAGAAACATACTAGAACTCATAACATTTATAAACATACACGTACATTCACACATACACATAGAGATAATCGAAATGAACTCAATTTCTATTAACGGTGAATGTTTTCAATACTTTACAATGTTTACAATGTTGGAATGCGACAGAGTTTCATCTTATTCTTTCAACAACTACTAACCACCTCTTTTGGGCATAGATTACTTTGATTTATGCATGAAGGGGCTTCTCGAGCCTTCCTCCCTATTATTCTAGTGCTATCACATCTAATTAAATTTGTCCCTATCACTAAGCTACTACAATAAATATTCATTACATATCACATCTAATTAAATTTGTCCCTATCACTAAGCTACTACAATAAATATTCATTACATATTCATATATGAGGTGATGCTCAAGATCTGTACAACTACGACCCATTAAAGGTGATTTACATTTATCCTTATACAATACAATGTCTCTCTCTTCCTCAAGCCTTACAGACTTTATTACATTAAATGACAAATTTTAAAACAAGACGAGAAGGTTGGCGCTTCTCTCTCCTTGGGATATGCTCCCTCCTTATGCGTTGTTGTGCTGGTTGTTGATGCACTGCTGAGTAGGAGTGATGCTCTTGCATCATACTCCCCTACTGAAAAAGCTCATGAGCTCTTACTTGTGGCTCCTCTACTGTTGTTGCGGTTAAGATCCTCCTAGATCCCAAACTTCATGTTGTCGTTTCCCACTTGTCTTGCATCATCTTTCCTTCATGGAGATACTTAGTCTCCTAGGCTTCCATACCTTACTCTATAGTGCCCCATTGGCTCTGCTTTTCCACTCTACATTTCTCACATGTCTCCTGCTACTGTTGATGTAAATATTTTCTGCATGTCTTCTCTGAGACATATTCACCATCAACATTCTTATCACTTCAATTTCAATGTCCATCCTTGACTACTGTTGGCACATAATGTTGCATTGCACTACAATGATTTTGTTGTGGTCCACTTCCACACTATTTTCTTATGTTTCTTTCATTCCTGCAATAACATATTGCACGAAATTCTCCTTAAGCTACTCGTTGCTCTCATCTACCACTTTTCTAGCTACAATATCATCTCCACCTGTAGGCTCTTTTAACAGGTTCTCCAACAACTCAATCTCTTTCCAGCATCTCTCAAGCATTTCATCATATTGGTCATCATCTTCTGCCTCCTTTGCTCCTTGTTCAACATATTTCAAAAATTGTACTCCATCAATGTCTTTGAGAGGTATTTCTTCTTTTTTTTTCTCCTCCGTGGAAGCATTGAATGGTTTTATACCTTCACTTAAACCTACATCCATACACAAGTTTTCAGTTTTAAAAACATGTGTCTCTATGGCCTCACTTGACTCCTCTGTCAACACCTCCACATATTGAACTAAAATCTCCTTAGAGTCCATGAGACCGTCAACTGGTATCTTCTTATCATCACACTTCCCAAGTATTGGCCCTTGTTTAGGATCACATATGCATACTTATCTATCATCTTCCTTGAGTTTATCTGCCTCCTTTATCCAAAATTTTAGCATGTGCCTCTGTCTCTAGGAAATAAACTGTTGAATAGGCCATCTAGTAGCCTTCTTCATTACCCATCCACATTTATGGGCTTCCTTACCTCTCTACCATTGTTCCATTAGCACATCAAGTCATGCCCTCACCTCAACTATCTCCTTCGCAATCTCCTCATTACTCATTTTCTTGATGCCCTTAACTTTGACATGTTTTTTCAATTCACTGTAACTTTCCTATGAACTCCTCACATGACCATTTGTATCCATCTTCTCTTCACAAAGTTTAAAGTGCTCTGAAATTATCCTTCTCTGCCTACTCTTTGTAAACAAAGGTTCTTCTCTTCTCCCCTTCTTGGAACACAACTAGTTTCCTTCTCTCATCCCACCTAGATATCTGTTGTCTGTTGCGCACTTGCAAATAGTATTCACACATATCATCAACACTCTGTCTCTCATTTACCACTACTTTTTTATCTATTGTTTGTAAACATATTCCTGCTCTGATACCACTTGATGGAATCTGACAAATCCTCCTTTTCCTGCTATCTATAGACAAAATCAAGCTCAGATACCACTTGATGGTATCAGACAAAATATTTCTTGGGCTCTGATACCACTTGATGAAAACCCCCACCAATCCCAGGGGCTCGCGCAACCTCCCGGTCTAAGGATCGTTCACACAAAGGAGTTGAATTAGATCTCAGGTCCTCACCGAACCCTTAGGATTCTTTACCACATGTCTTTCCTTCTTTTCCTGCACAAAAATTTTTGTTCACAAGCGTATCCTTGAATATTGGAGTCCTTCACATGACCTTGGGCCTAAAACCGCGGGCTAAAATTTCAAAAGGAGGGAAATTCGGCCCTCCGGAGCTTCGAGCTTCAGAGGTTTTCACAACAATACACTCCAATCCCTATGAATGTTGAATTCACAAACTCTCGAAAAAATATGGGATCAATGGTCTACACTTCGCACCGTGAATCTACAGATCACAAGAACTCTGAGGCTCTAGGCTTCATAATTTTTCCCTGCTTCAACATGCAATACCTCAAAACTCACAAAGGATGAATTCTCGGATCGGATGGTTGAAATTTCCCCGAATCAATGGTCCGTGTTTACTCCAGACTCCGGGCTTCGAGACTTTTCACACCTTAAACAACGCTTTTTCCCAAATCAACGAATGTTGAATTGGAGAAGGGCAGAGATCGACGGTCCATGCGTCCTCGTCAATGGATGGTCAATATTTTCTTTGGGTTTCAGGTCTTCGGGGAAATTCTAAACCAAACTAACTTTTACCCAAAATCTTCTGAAGTGTTGAACTATGAATTCTTGCGATTTGTCGACATGTGTACCTGACGCCAATGGTCGAGATCTACTTCGGGCTTCAAAGCTTCTGGGTTTTTCTTCCCTTTACAAAACAACAACCAAATTTTTCCAGATTGTCGAATTCCCAATTCACTTGAGGATCCGACGGCTCACACTCACCTCCTTTGATATACGGTGTAGATCCACTCCGAGACTTTGAAGCTTCGGGGCTTTTACCTCCTTTTCAATCAACAATTTAAATTTGTCAGAGCGACGAAGTCTGTTTTTCTCTTTTCCCTTGATCCAATGGTTGTGAGAGATATTGATACCTCCCAACAGATCTCGTCCACTCACCCTTCAAACAAAATTGATTCTTCCTTTCAAGAACTAAATCTCGTTATCCTTCCTGATCTTTATCAACTCAAGGATTTGGATCTTTGCGCTATCTCTCTCTCCTGGGCATGAGACTTAAGAAAATCTCCTGTGCACACATTGAGCTCTCTCTTCTAATCTTTTTCAACACTTAACTAAGTGTTGACACTATGCACACTTGCACTAGTCTTTTCTTTGAGCTTTTATACTCCTGTGAGTATATGTGCACTCCTTGCACTCTCTCTACGTAAACTCATGCTATCTCTCCTGAGCTTGCAAACCCGAAAAATGTTTGGCCTCCAAACTCCTTGTGCTGGAACTGTGCACCCCTTGCATTGATTTCCTCCTTTGAGATTTTACACTACTTGTGAGTGTAGGCACACTCCTTGCGCTTTCTCTATGCAAACTTGCACTATCTCTCTTAAGCTTGACAGACCCTTGAACTTGGTCCCTCGTGCACTCCTTGCGCTAACTCCCCCTTGAGATTTTACACTATTATGAGTGTAGGTGCACTCCTTGCTCTAACTCTCCCTGGAGATTTTACACTATTATGAGTGTAGGTGCACTCCTTGCGCTAACTCTCCCTTGAGATTTTACACTATTATGAGTGTAGGTGCACTCCTTGCACTCGTTCTGTGCAAGAGTTCACTATTCCTCCTGAGCTTATCAACAATTCTGGTGTGCCCACCTGGCACGCTCCTCACAAAACTCCAGAATGAGTTCTTGCACACTCCTTGCAATTGCCTTTCAGAGTTTTCCAACAACTCTATTGTGCACTCCTTGCATAGTCGTGAGAGCCTAGATCACTCAGAAATTTACACAAACATGGAATTCAAATATTCCTGGAAAGAAACATACTAGAACTCATAACATTTACAAGCATGCACATACATTCACTCAGACACATAGAGATACTCGGAAATGAACTCAATTTCTATTAACGGTGAATGTTTTCAATACTTTAAAATGTTTACAATGTTGGACTGCGACAGAGTCTCAGCTTCTTCTTTCAACAACTACTAACCACCTCTTTTAGACATAGATTACATCGATTTATACATGAAGGGGCTTCTCGAGCCTTCCTCCCGACTATTATAGTGCTATCACATCTAATTAAATGTATCCCTATCACTAAGCTACTACAATAAATATTCATTTACATATTCAGATATGAGGCGATACTCAGGATCTGTACAACTATGACCCGTTAAAGGTGATTTACATTTATCCTTATAAAATACAATGGCTCTCTCTTCCTCAAGCCTTACATACTTTATTACATTAAATGACAAATTTTAAAACAAAACGATAAGGTTGGTGCTTCTCTCTCCTTGGCATCTACTCCCTCCTCGTGCGTTGTTGCGCTAGCTGCTGATGCGCTGGTGAGTAGGAGTGATTCTCCTGCAGCATTTTCACTGCAAAGACTTCAAAATGTTTAAAAATGAAATTTCCATAAATGAGTCTGGTGTCAAGCAAATTACATTGTTGGTCAAAATATGTGCGATGAAACTATTGGAAGTGTAGAGTTGTGAATTGCGGGAGTGCAAGAGGATGACTATTATGAATTATCTACATAAGGGTTCAAATCATACTAGGGCTTAATTGTGCTGAGGATATTCCTGTGCAAACGTGCGGAAGATATAATTGTGGGTATGATGTCTCTATTCCCAACAAATATATGTGTGGTAGATATATATGTTTAACAATACTTTTTAAGTTAAGCATATGCATAAAATAATTTTGTGAACTATTAAAAGTGTGGAGTTGCAAAGTGGAGGAGTTTGGGAGGACAAGTGATATCAATTATCCACACACGGATTCAAATTAGACTAAGTCTTCATTGTGTGGGGGATATGCATGTGTGGACATGTAGGGGTTATGCGTTGCTTTCCGCAAATCTAGCATGCAGATACTTTGCATTGGTTCTTACCAATCCTAATCTTCAAACACTTTACTTTGTTTCCCGCATATGCTAACCTCCCCATTGAGCATTTCACTTATTTACATTGCTTCTTGCATATGCCAAACTTCGTGTTCAACACTTCACTTATTAATTTACTAAGTTTTATACCACATTGAATATTTCACCTCTTTGCTTATTTTTACAGATTTTTATACAAAATGTTCACTGCAAAAACTTTACATTGCTTCCCACATATGCTAGCGTCCCCGTTCAACATTTTGTTTATTTACTAATACATAATGCAGAGGTGTAGAGGATATATTTGTGCAGATCAGAGTGCATGGTGCCTATTTATCATCGTAGCAAAACACCCTACACAACTTGAACCTGCCATAAATGAGTTCATTATCTTGCAAATTGCATCGCTTGTCAGAATCTATACCGAAGATATATATCTTTTGAAATATCTTTTAAGTTGAGCATATGCATAGAAGAATTTGATTCACTCAATATACTTATTTTTTAATATATGTATATAGGTATAAGAATTGAGATATCTAAAAAGTTAAAAGATTTTTGTCTTAATTTTTGCAGCATTGTAACATCAAATCTATCTTATCTCTTTTGCCAACAACTATACTCACTTTTCTTCTCGCAATCCTAACATGCAGATACTTTGCATATGTTCCTTCTCATCCTAGCCTCCAAATATTTTTCATTGCTATGCACATATGCTAATGTCCTCATTGAACATTTTAGTTATTTGCATTGGTTCTCGCATATTCTAACCTCCCCATTGAACACTTCACTTATTTGCTAACTTTTATTCAACATTGAACACTTTGAAAAAAGTTTCATGCTAAATTGTTTCACTGCAAAAACTTTTCATTGCTCCCTGCATATGCTAGTGTCCTCATTGGACATTTTACTTATTTACTAAGTTTTATTCCACATTGAACACTAAATGTTGCTACTTGTTTCTACTTTATTCTTATCTTTGTCTTCTTTGCATAAACAATAATATTATTCTTCTTTATTATATGAATTATCCTTTGGCAAAGATTGTTCATTTCCTATGAACTTAGTTATATTAAGTCACATTGTTCAACATATATTCCACAACTACCTTGGCATGGACTATGTTGCCATGCAACCCTTGTTTTGTCTTGTAGGGATGTATGGGACCAATGTGGGAAAGAGGGAAATATTAAAATGGATGGGACAAATCTTGAACCTTTATAAAGTAATGTTATATTCAAGTGTCATCCATGGAATATTCTTTGGAAATGGAAAACTATAAGGACATTACTAGTTTATAAAGGTAGATCAAGAATTAAACGTTCAAAGTAAATAGCAGGATGTGATGTGTATCACCAACCACAAATAGTTGGTGGTGGTAGTAGGGTATTGTTTATGGAATTATGAAAAAAGTATATAGAATCATGAGTAGTGAAGGAATGTTGAACAAAGTTTGTGGAATTGTAAACATTTAGTGATGGAAACATGAGCATTTTTTATGGAATTGGGCACAAAGTTTAGGGAACTATGAGCAATGTTTACAGAACCATAAACATTTGAAGAAACTTGAACAAATTTATGGAATTGTAAACATTTAGTTGTGGAAACATGATAATTGTTTATGGAACCAAGAATAACATTGGTGGAACTATGAGAAAGGCATACATAACCATAGGTAGTTAAGGAACCTTGAACAAAGATGGAATCGTGAACATTTGGTGGTGGAAACATTAGTATTGTTTATGGAACCATGCACATTGTTGGTGGAACTATGAGCAATGCTTACAAAACCACGAGCAATTAAGGAACCTTGAACAAAATTCATGGAACCATAAACAATTGGTTGTGGAAAGACGAGAATTATTTACGACACTATAAATGATGTTGGTGGAACCTTGAGAAATGTTTATGATCCGAGATATTTTCATTCGGTGACTTATTAAAAGAATTACATTAAAGACTATAAATGAAAGCTTATGTGCAACAACATTAAAGAGGACATAATCATGGAGAAAAGATGAGAAGGAGATAAAGAACACAAGACATGATAATGAAGTTCGTCCCAAGAATGGACTACGTCTCCGGATCCGTTTCTAAGTGGAGAGGCTTTATATTGTATCAACAAAATAAAATTGGCATAAATACATCCTTATACCTCAAGTCTAAAAATCGGCCTTCTGATCTATTGCCCAGATGAAAAAACATACATCATCAGTGGACTCGTAGCGATAAAACATACATAAATGACTGTCAAATAATGAAATTATGAAACTGCTCATCACAGGCCCCTCTTGGGCCCTTCACCTCGTAAAGTGTGTCATTGACCTACAATAAATGCTCCTTCCCTACATAAAAATATGTGTTGTACTGTGTTGGGCGCGAATCCCCTCTGACAGAACTTGGAATGGATTTAAGTAATAGCTACGGGAGTAGAGTTAGCAAGACTCCCCCCTTGGCGGATTGGTTAGTTTGTTCAGATAATTTCGGGGAGTCCTGGGGTCAAACCCGCGGGGTCCCCTTTTTTATGGTAGCCACCCAACAAATTACCATACATTATATATATATGGTCGCATGGGGTATAAACTATGGTAAATACGTTAGGATTTATTACCCATAATAAAAAATAGTTTAACTACCTAATCCATAATAAAATATATTTAAACATCTAATCTGCCATTAACCAAAATGACCACTTAATTAGTCTATTAATCGCGATTAGCCCGAGATTCTTGGATGGTACCTGCCAACTTTGTGGTGAGTTTTGGTGATGCCACGTGATGTCCTCTGAGGGTGCCACACGACACTCAATCGCTGGTCCTAGTATTCTACCAGTCAACCCTCGTGCCAAGTCACCAGCTGCCACACGTCCAACTGTGGGTGGGACATGTGGACACCCCTAGGGTGGTGCCACATGGCACTTCCTGGGAGTTCCACGTGGCATGTTTTTATTGTCTCATTTGGCGATCCAAAATGCCCAAAAATAGGTGACACGTGGCAGCCTATGGTGCTACCACATAATCCTACTGATGTTGTGCTGACATCATGTTGATGTTGTGCTAATGTCACGCCGATGTCAACATCATACGGTTTTCCATGTTACCTTGTTGATTTTGACCACGTCAACCAAAACTTTGATCGGCCATATCTTCTTCATTCAAACTTCATTTGACGAACCGTTTACACTGATGGAAATCTCTGGATGAGCTCTTCAACTTGGTGTCATTTTTGCTGAGATTTGAGGAATTTGAATTTTTGACCTTTTAGATCCTCCTAGATCATTCATCCCCACTAAGAATCGTTTGGGCCTCCAAAAGCCTCATCAGCCAACTGACAAGTGAGGGAATGTCTCCCTCACTTTCTCTTTCTTGATCCATTGTTATTTACTTGGATGTGTGCCCTCATCCTACATCACCTCAGCA
Organism: Picea engelmannii; assembly: GCA_009831015.1. Lineage (NCBI taxonomy): Eukaryota > Viridiplantae > Streptophyta > Pinopsida > Pinales > Pinaceae > Picea > Picea engelmannii. Next base: position 93,947 of record ML782975.1, read on the forward strand.
CGAATCCCTGATCCTTTTGTCTAGGTAATATCTTCCTTTAACTTGTCCAAGTATTCAGGAGCAAACTCATCCACTGAAGGTACTGAAACACTCTCTCGTTGATCCATGATCATTGGAGGCTCATAAAGTTTCAGGTTCTCTACATTTAGAACTGAGTATATCTACATGTATGGTGGTAGGTCGAGGCGAAAGGCATTTGTGCCAATTTTCTCTAAGATGGTGAAGGGTCCATATCTGATGGGTTTGAGCTTCTTTCCTTCTCCCTTCAACCTATCTTTGTTGATGTGGACCCACACTTGATCTCCCACTTGAAACTGATGATCAAATTTGTGCTTTTCATGGTGAGATTTATACTCTACCTGACTATTTTCCAATTGTTCCCTGATTTCCTGGTGTACCTATTGAATCCTCTGAATGAACTTGCAGGATCTGTCTTCTTCTCTTTATTCAATTGAGTCGATGTCTTTTCCAAAATTCAAGTCCAAGGGAGCCTTAGGTAGATACCCAAAACATGTCTTGAATGGTGAAATATGCATGGAAGAGTGCAAGGCTTGGTTGTATGCATGCTACACATATTGTATCTTATCATCCCATAACTTGGTATGTTTGTTGCAATAGCCTCGAAGCAAATGAACCATTGTTTTGTTAAAAACCTTGTCTGACCTTCGATCTGTGGATGGAAAGAAGTAATTCCCTTCATCTTGGTGTCGATCATTCTCCACAAGCTTGTCCAAAACTCTCCAAGGAATCGAGTGTCTCGATTCAAGATAATGGATGTGGGCAGTCCAAAGTGGACCCATACATGCTAAAAGAAAAGATGAGAAGTTTGATCAACAGTGATCTGATTTTTACATGGAATCAAGACACGCATTTTTATAAACCTATCCACTACTACATATAAGTAGTCATGACCCCTTTTTGACAAAGGAAATCCCCCTACAAAATCCATGGAAATACTTTCCCAAGGATGAGAAGGAACAAGAAGTGGTGTGTACAACACCAATTTTCTATTAGTGGGCTTACAAGTTGAGCACAACACACACCCCTTTACATATTTGGTTACAATTTATTTCATTCGATCCCAATAGGAAAACCTTTTCAAATGTGCCATAGTCTTACCTACCCCAAAATGTTGAGATACAAGGGAAGTGTGTGCTTCTTTGATTACATGCACTCTTTCATTGACTATAATACAAATCTTTCCCATATGGTAGTGTAATTTATCTTTCACATAAAAATTCTCCACCTGCGAACCACGGGTTAACCTCTCATATACATCTTTGAAATATTCATCATTGGCAATTGTTCAATATAACTATCATGGGCTAAGGAAGCATTCTTCAAAACAATGGATGGAGAAATATGAGGTCTAGAAATCATGTCCGCAACTTTGTTACTTGTACCCTTCTTGTATCTGATAACTAAATGGAATCGTTGTAAGAATCCCATCCACTTGTAGTATCTTGACTATTGTAGCTTGGTCTGTGAGTGGAGATACTGCAAGGGTTGGTGATCAATGAGTATGATTGTTTCCTTTCACATCAAGTAGTTTTTCCATTTCTTCATGCTTTGTACCAATGCATACATTTCGTTGTCATATGCAGGATAGTTACAAACATCCTTAGAAAAAAATTAAGAATGAAAAAAAAATGGGCTTACGTTGTTGCATCCAGAATGCTCCCATGACATAGGCAGTGGCATCAGTCTCGATTTAAAATGGTTGTTTTAGGTCAAGTAGAGCTATCACTAGTGCGGTGTTGATCTTTCTCTTCAAAGTGTTGAAGGCATTTCGTTTTCTTCCTCCCCACTGGAAGACTTGTTTCACATTAGTTAAAGCATGCAAAGGAGATGCAATGTAGGAGAAGTTTGCAATGAACTTTCTCCAGTATTGAACTGCCCCTAAGAAACTTTTAACCTTTGTAGTTGATGTTGGATTAAGACAATTTACAATAGCTTCAACTTTGGAGAGATCTATCTTTAATTGACTAGCTCCCACAATATGACCCAAGTAAACTAATGAGGTCTTCCCAAAGTCACACTTTGAAAATTTTACATACAACTTTTCCTTTTTAAGGACATCCAATAATATCTTTACATGCATTACATGTTCATTCCAAGTCCTGTTGAATACAAGAATATTATCTAAGTATACAATCACAAAGTCATCAATGAAAGGCCTACAAATATCGTTCATGACTCACATGAATGTTTTTAGAGCATTACAAAGATTAAATGGCATCACGAGCCATTAAAAAATACCATGTTTTGTTTTGAAGGCGGTCTTCCATGCGTTGCCTTCTACAATTCTGACCTGGTGGTAGACGCTCCTTAAATCCAACTTGGTTAAGTACATTGCATTCTTCAGTTGATCCAGCAAGTCATCTATCCGAGGAAAAGGGTAGCGGTTATTTATGGTGATCTTTTTGAGAGCCTGATAATCAAGGCACATTCGCCATGTGCTATCCTTCTTTGGCACCAACACGATCGTAGAACCACATGGAGATGAGCTAGTTCGGATGATCCCTTGGTCCAGTAAGTCCTCCACCTGCTTCTTGATTTCTACCATTTCCACAGCTGACATCCTGTACATGCCCACATTTGGAAGAGAGACATCTTGTTGAAGATGGATTTCATGTTGAATCTCCGTCTTCGGAGGAAATCCACTTGGTTTCTGAAATATTTCATCATATTTAGATATAAAATCAATCATTTCACCTTTGTGACATGGATCACATCCCTTGAAAGAATCATATGTATCAACATCTTTTTCCCTTACATCATATGTCTCAACATATTTTTCCCTCACAACCATGGGTACATATTTCTTATTAGTGTTTATGAGTCTTTTCATCTAGCCTGCACTAACAAGAGTTGTGTTTTTTTTCATACTGTGATCCCTTACAATGTATTCCACTCCATATTTTGTGAGATGGTATTTGTTCTCATTTCTGAAGAAGATTGCATTTCTATCATAAAGGTATGGTCTTCCCAAAACTATGCCACATATATCAAGTGGGACAACATCTAAATCAACCTCATCTATCAACTTTGAAGCAATGGAAAATCTAAACCTACACTGCTTAGTGACATTTAGTTTTTCATTGTCAGATACCCAACCAAGAGGTTATGGTTTTGGATGAGTTTTTGTTTCTAAGCCTAACTTTTTAACAATAGTTTATGAGATTAAATTCACTTGAGAAACTGAATCAAATAGAGTGTCAATCTTTGTGTGTTTAGATACAACTCTAATATGAAATAATTCACTTCTTCTTCTTTCATGGTCATGAGATGTATTTTTGGAACTTGAACTATCATGAAATGAAATTTTACCTTGTAATCCAACGACTGTAATTCTCATTTCATCACTTGAATCAAAACCAAGGTCTTGTTGCATTGTTGCAACCATTTTCGGTTTCCCTTTGCCACCAAATCTCTTAGGCTTCAGATCTTGATGTAGCTTCCAGCAATGCTCGTCATCATGCCCATATTTCTTGCAATGTGTACAAGAGGTATTTCCTTCCTCTTTCTTTATTGTTGCTGCCTTCTTGTCCTTTTTTTTCCCTTTGAACTTGTTGCTCTGGAACTTGGAAAATTTATTTGGGTGGTCTTCCTGTACATTCTTTCCCCTATTTTCAAGGTGATTTTCTTGCACACACACCTCATCTAAGTTTGTGGGATTAAATAATAACAATTTATGTTGAATGTAACTGTGAAGTGCACCAATATACTTCATCAAAGTTTCATGAGAATCTAAAGGAATATTTAATGCAAGTGCTTGTTTCCTAAATTCCTCTTTGAAACTCTCAACATTTTGACCTTTGACCTGTCTTAAAATTTTCCATTCCATCATGTCTTTTTGAACATAACCCAATGGATAAAATTTATTTTTAAACACAAATGTAAATTCATACCATGAAGAAAGGAGTTTACCATTATGTTTGCTACCTTTTTAAAGTTTTCTCTCTCACCATACAAGGGTTGTGCCTTCCATCTGAAGAGAAGCCAACTGGATCTTCGCTTCTTCCTCTTCGATCTGTTGTACAAGACAATAACTTTGATTTGTCTGATCCAATTATTAAGCTTGTATACATTAGCTTCTCCATTAAACGAAAAATTAAATTTCACATCTAGTTTCAACAATGGTTTTTTAGAAGTACTTGGATGAAAACTAGAATGAAGAGAATGAAAAGAATGATGAGAATGAGAGGAAGGGGAAGAAGAGATTAAAATTGAATATGGTGATGGAGGCTCGGGAGGATCTCATCCAATTCCATGGTTCACTGAAGCATTATCCTCTCCTTTAATTTTTTCTTCTTCTCCTTTTTTTCCACTCTCTCTTCATAATCTGCATACAATTTTTCTACCATGTCTGACATCTGGTAGAAGATCTTGTGAAATTTTTTCTCATGCTTGACACACCTCTCTTCATCATCCATTTTCCTTCCTCGAGTTGCACGTCCAATATCTGGGTTGAAAGTCTTGAGTTTTCCTTCACCTGCTTTGAGCTTGGCCCTAGTAATCATTCACACTCGCAATTCAAGTCAAAGAACACTGCTTTGATACCAACATGATCCAGGATCTTTTCATTCGGTGACTTATTAAAAGAATTACAGTAAAGAGTGTAAATGAAAGCTTATGTGCAACATCATTAAATATGACATAATAATGGAGAAAATATGAGAAGGAGAGCAAGAACACAAGACATGATAACGGAGTTCGTCCCAAGAATGGACTACATCTACAGGCTCGCTTCGAAGTGGAGAAGATTTATATTATATCAACAAAATACAATTGGCATAAATACATCATTATACCTCAGGTCTTTAAAATTTCCTTCTGATATGTTGCCCGGATGCAAAAATGGACATCATCGGTGGACTCATGGTGAGAAAACGTGCAGAAATGACTGACAAATCATGAAATTCTGACATTGCTCATCCCAAGTCCCTCCTGGGCTCTTCGCCTTGTAAAGGATGCCATTGTCCTACAATAAATTCCCCTTCTATGCATAAAAATATGTGTTGTACTGTGTTGGGCGTGGATCCTCTCCAAAGGAACTTAGACTGGCTTTAAGTAGTAGGTGTGGGGGAAGAGTTAGTAAGACCCGCCCCCTTGGAAGATTGGTTAGTCCAGTTGGATAATTTGGGGGAGTCTCAAGGTCAAACCTGTGGGCTCCTCTTTTTTATGGTAGCCACCCAACAAATTACCATATATTATATATATATGGTCGCATGGGGTATAAACTATGGTAAATTCGTTAGGATTTATTACCCATAATAAAACATAGTTTAACCACCTGATCCATAATAAAATATATTTAAACCATCTAATGCACCATTAACCATAATTACCACTTAATTAGTCCATTAATCATGATTAGCCGAAGATTCTTGGATCTTACCTTCCATATCTGTGGTGAGTTATGGTGATTCAATGTCGTGTCCTCTCGGGGTGCCACATGGCACTCAGTCATTGGTCCAAGTATTCTGTCAGTCAACCCTTGTGCCAAGTCACCAGCTGCCACATGTCCAACTATGTTTGGGACATGCGGCACTTCCTAGGAGTGTTGGTTGTGGAGCCTGATTATCTTCCTGATTCAGAGGTCTTTTGTTTTCAATCGTGTTTATACCCCATGAAGACTTTACACCCCATAAGTATGTACACTCTTCCACGCAGGGGAGTGCAGAGGGGGTGCTCCGGATTTTATGAGAAGAACGAAATGAACACAGATTATTAATAGGTTCTTAACACAAAATAATAGATATACAGTAAAACTAGTTTTCTATTCAATAACGAAATAAGATGAAACTGTAAAATGCAGCGGAAACAAGCTTGCTGGAATGGTGGCGGCTTATCTCTGAGAATAGATGTGACGGTTGTGCGCATTCGCAAGAAGAAGATTACAATGAGGCTCTGAAGGCCCTTTTACAATAAAAAATAATTCCAAAACCCTAGACATCCAAAAACCTAAACCTAGGAGATCAAGCACCAAAAGTCATGTGGGCCCCGTTTGGGTAAGTTAGTACATCAACTTCCCGGGGTTGTAACTTTTGCATACGATCTCCATTTTAGGCGTGTGATAGACCGTTGGAAAGGTATCGTCAAGTAGATTCATTTTTGGGGCTCATTCATGCATTTGTCTATAATTGAGGAGCTCTATCTCGAAAAACCTTCATTTAGGCCCTCAAAATGGCCCCAGAAGTTAAAACTGCTAAAAATAGTAAATTGCCAAAATTGTCAGAAAACTGTTTTGACCCGGTTGGAAAAGGTGGGTGGCCACTGATATCCATATGGATCAATCCTCCCTCCTTAGGAATAAATGGTCTCCATTGTGTTGATGTCCCCCATCAGATGAGGAAATTTCTGCTGAATTTGGCCCCGGGTGAGCCACTTGCCTTGGTGCAGGAGTTGCCCTGCTTTGACGACTTGATAAAGCTGGATCCTTTGTTGTCGAGTGCCATTGATCTGTGTGTCCACAATCTGATCATTGGATGCCTGTTGTATGCAGTCAGGGTTGATCTCTGTTGCTATCATTTGTTCTGCTACTTCTGAGGTGTCCAATAATGGTGGGAAATAAGGGCAAAGGAGATCCACATTGAACATTATGTGCAGGCCAAGGAAAGGAGGAATGTTGAGCTCAAAATAATTATCCCCCATGGCCTTGGTGATATTGTACGACCCATAACAGAGTGGGCGAAGCTTCCGATGGGGTCTCGTAAGGCGTTCTTTCTGCAAGTGCAACCAAACTTTGTCGCCCACTTGAAACTTATGTGGCACCTGATGTTGATCATGGCGTTATTTGTACTTGTCATTGGACTTTTGTAGGATATCCTGAACTTGTTGGTGAATGTGTTGGATCCTCTCAATGAACCGGGTGGCTTTGTCAGCTTCAGCTAGAGCAGGAGATGATTCGATCGAGGTGACCGCAAGGGGAAGTGAAACATCTATGGAACCCAATGGTTGGAATCCCAACCCCACCTGAAAGGGGTTGTGGTCAGTTGAGCTATGCAGGGCTTGATTATAGCTATGTTGGAGATAGGGAAGGCTCTCATCCCATGTGCGATGGTGCTTTTAATTATACATGCGAAGGATATGCAAAATAATTCGATTTACAACCTTGGTTTGGCCATGTGTCTGGGGGTGGAAGGCCATGGATTTGGTGAGCTTGGTGTCTAGCAGTGACCAGAGGCTCGACCAGAATGTGCTGAGAAATCGACTGTCCTGATCTGAGACAATGGTTTGTGGGATTCCAAAATGTACCCAGACTCATTCAAAGAAGAGTTTGGCAGTGGCCTCTGCTACGATGCTCTTCTTGCAAGCAACCAGAATCGCCATCTTAGAAAAGCGATCAACAACCAAAAAAAAACAGTCATTTCCCCACTTGGTGGACGGGAGGCCCGACATGTAGTCCATTGAGATGGATTCTTGTGGCATGTCATGAGTAGGAAGAGGGGTGTACATGCCCTGTTTATTAGTGGTCAGTTTGGCAATAACGCAGGCAGTGCAGGACTTGATATACTTGTTGACCTCCTATTGAAGTTTCAGCTAGTAGAAATTTTTTTGTAGCATCGCCACTGTCTTTTTGACGTCGAAGTGTATTGACACCCGACTGTAGTGGGATTCCCATATCATATTCGCTCGCTCACTTGATGGAACGCAGATATGGCCCAGAAAACACAACAACCCATCCTGAAGATGGAAATTTTCGACAACTGCGTTTGCACCCAACATTTGGTAGGTGGTGGCGAAGTCAGGGTCTGTCTCATAGAGTTGGGGCCATCCATATGTCTCATGTCCGCAAGAGTCTATCACCGTGGTGAATGTCACGACTGGTGGTTTGCTCAGGCAATCAAAGACGTGATTGGTGCTTCCTGTTTTATACTTGATGTTGAGGTGGAATTGTTGCAAGTATGTGGACCACTTTTGATGACGATCATTTTGCAATTTTCCCTGTGTCTGCATGAACTGCAGTGGGTTATGATCAGTGTGGATGATTGTCTCCTTCCCAAGAATGTAATGTCTCCACTAGCGGCAGGCTTGCACAATGGAGTACATTTCTTTGTCATAAGTATTGTACTTACGGACAATATCTGATAGTGTCTCACTATGATAGGCCACAGGATGGCCATGTTGAGTGAGAACGGCACCCACAGCATAGTCTGAAGCATATGTCTTGATCTCAAAGGGATGTTGCAGGTCTGGTAGTGAAAGTACCGGGGCTGAGCACAAGCACTGCTTCAAATCATCGAACACTTTTTGTTGGGACCGACCCCATGAAAATTTCACCTTACCACCACCTCTGTTTATTTGGTTGAGGGCCCATGCAATATGGGAGAATCCCAACACGAACCTGCGGTAGAAATTGGCAAGGCTCAAGAAGCTCTGAAGCTCAGTGAGTGTTGTTGGGGTTGGCCAGTCACGGATGACTTGGATCTTGGCTAGATCCACATGTACGCCATGATGATCAATGATTTAGCCTAGGTAATGGACCCAGTCCATGCCGAAGGATCATTTTTCCAAGTTGGCGTATAGCTTGTGTTGTCGCAGGGTGTGCAAAACCTGCTAAATATGCTGCAAGTGTTCGGCCCAAGTCTTGTTGTAAATTAGAATGTCATCCAGATACACCACTACAAAAGTATTGGTGAATGGTCGTAGGATATCGTCCATCATCCTCATGAAAGTGGTTGGGGAATTTTTCAAACCAAATTGCATGACCAACCATTCAAAAAGGCCTTCCTTTGACTTGAAGGCGGTCTTCCATACATCTGTCTGTTCTATCGGGACCTGGTGGTAGCCAGACTTCAGATCAATCTTACTGAAGTATTTGACCCCCATGAGTTGATCAAGGAGGTTGTCGATTCGGGGAATCGAGTACCGATTTCTGACTGTGATTTTAATCAGAGCTTGGTAATGAATACAGAGTCCCCAGGTTCCATCTTTCTTCTGTACCAGCACGATTGGGCTCCTGCAAGGTGACGAGCTGGGGCGGATGTGCCCCTTGTGGAGAAGTTCTTAGATCTATCGCTTGATCTGCTCATTCTCTAACAAAGAGAGACGATAGATTGGCCCATTGGGCAGTGATGCGCCGAGGGTCAGATCAATGGGGTGCTTGAATTGGCAATGCAGAGGTACCGCTATAGGTGAGGAGAAGATATCTGAGTATTCCTCGACGACCTTATCTACTTGCTTCTTCTATGTGGAGAGGTCGGTCACAGAGACCCTGGATGTGGCTGTGATCTTTCACTTATTCTGAGAGTGAATCACGAAGAAGACAAAATTCCCCGTCTGAGAGATGACCTTCCTGCATTGCTTAACAGAGATCAAGGAAATAGCACTAGGTGGGACTGCCTCAGGTATCTTGTACAATTTCTTGTTCAAAGTAATAATAACACTACGAGGCCTAGACTCATATACAACATGACGTTTCCATAAATAAGGTTGGCCCAAAAGAACATCACAATATTCGAGAGCAACATCACACAATACCTCGTCTTTGAAGGGCTTGATGTCGTACGACAGTCAACACTGTTGGTTGACGCAGAGATTGCTTCCTTGGCGGAGCCATCCAATGGTGTAGGGTTGTGGGTGTGGCGATGTTGGCAGGGCCATCCGCTTGATGACCTCTGCTGAGATGAGGTTCTTCTGGCTACTGTTATCAATGATGAAGTGCATCGGGGTGCCTTTTACCCACATCTGTGACTGGAAGAGGTGCTCTTCTTCTTCTGGCTCATCTGGTTCACCAGGATGGAGCTTGGTGGTAGAAACGGTGGCACTGGGTTCCACATCAATGATCTGTATCCTCCTTTTTGGTTCTGTCTCAGAGTCAAAATCCACATCTGATTCAGAGTCTTTCACTTCGGCCATCAGCGACTGTTTTGAGCGGCAGTCAGCAGTGTTATGCCAAGGGCTCTTATGGAATTCGCATCACTTCCCGGTATCTTTATTTGTCTTTTCGATGTCCTTCTTTGCTTGCGGCTTGGATTGGTAGTCCTGATACTATCCATATTTTCTCTATCCTTTGTTCTATGGGTTGGGGCCGCCCTTTCCTGGCTTTTGTTGTGAGGGGTTCCCAGACCTAAATTGTTGCATCTTTTGTTTGAGCTTCTGCTCGATTTTGACGACATATCGATAGGCCTCTCCCAAGGATGAGATGTACAGAAATTCCATTTCAGTATGGATGTATCTATGTAGAGCACCACGATACTTGAGCACCAGATGTCACTCCAAATATTTGATACCCAGCTTGGTGCACAAGGTATGGAAGATATTTGTGAAATATGGCACTGCTTGGTCTCTTTCTTGCCGTAGTGTGGTCCATTTGGTATACAGGTTGTCATAACTTCCGACAATGTAGTATTGTTCCTTAATAGCATCCTTGAAGGATTCCTAGGTGGCCATGACTGAAAGTAATGAGGTTTCTTCTGTTTCCTTTTGCTCACAGAAATTTTCCCACCAATCTTTGACATGGGGAACGACTTTGAGGAGTGCAAAAGTAATATTTTCTCTATTCGAAAAGTTATGAACAGAAAAATACCCTTCTAGTAGATTCAACCACTTGTCTACAACATTTGTGTCTATCTGACCTTCAAATATAGGAATATCAAATTTTATATGTACCTTGAAGGGGGTGGCGCCTTCATTCAAAGAAGATGTGTCGCTCGTTGGTAGTCGCCGAAGGATTTGCGTGAAACTATCCATCATCTCGTTCCTCTGTTGCGTGAGGGATTCCTTAATCAACAGTTTGAAAGGATCTCTTATCCCATCATCTTTCTTTTCTCCTACCATGAGAGGTTTCTTGGGTGTGCGAGAGATTTTATCCTCAAGAGAAACAAGCTCAAGACCCAACTCTTTGTACTTAGACCTCGTTGGGGACATGCATTAAGACGACAAGGAGTAGACCACACTGATACCACTGATCCGGATTTTATGAGCAGAACAAAATGAACACAGATTATTAACAGGTGCTTAACACAAAATAACAGAGATACAATAAAATTGGTTTTCTATTCAATAACGAAATAAGGTGAAACTGTAAAATGCAACGGAAACAAGTTTCTGGAATGGTGGTGGCTTATCTCTGAGAAGAGATGTGACGGCTGCATGCATTTGCAAGAAGAAGATTACAATGAGGCTCTGAAGGCCTTTTTACAATAAAAAAGAATGCCAAAAACCCTAGACATCCAAAAACCTAACCCTAGGAGATGAAGTGCCAAAAGTCATGTGGGCCCTGTTTGGGTAAGTTAGTACATCAACTTCTTGGGGTCGTAACTTTTGCATACGATCTCCATTTTAGGCATGTGATATCCCGTTGGAAAGGTATTGTCAATGAGATTCATTTTGGGGGCTCAATCATGCCATTAGCTATCATTGAGGATCTCGATCCCGAAAAACCTTCATTTAGGCCCTCAAAATGGCCCCGGAAGTTAAAACTGCTAAAAATAGTAAATTGCCAAAATTGTCCGAAAACTGTTTTGAGCCAGTTGGAAAAGGTGGATGGCCACCAATATCCATCTGGATCATGGGGGTTACCCCCTCTGCGGGGTCCGGGGGCGAATCGCCGGAAGGAAAAATTGCCTCGTAAATGTATATTGTAATTTCATTGTAAATCTGGACCGTTCATTATAAGGTCGCAAATCTAATGGTAGAAATTTTGTTAGGGTTTTTTTCCCTAGAAGGAAACCCTCTGTTATGAGGGAAATGTATTACGACTATGCATGATGGCAAATATTTTATTCTGAGATAGGAGGCTGTGAGAGAAAGAAGAGGAAGTTACAATGAGTTTGTTGTAGGTTGTATCCCTTCATTTGTTGGATAATAATAAAGCAAGGACCTGGCAATTTCTCTGGTGGACGTAGCCCACACTCGGTGAACCACGTATATCTGTGTCTCTATTGTATTGTGTATCTTTTATATTTTATTTCCACATTTGTTTTATTTTATTGCTCCGACGGTCCTGTTTTTCTAACAAGGAGTTCCACGTGGCATGTTTTTATTGTCCCATTTGGTGGTCCAAATTACCCAAAAATAGGTGACACATGGCAGCCTGTGGTGTTGCCATGTTAGCATGTTGATGTTGTGCTGACGTCATGTTGATGTTGTGTTGACATCATGCTGATGTCATCACTGTACAGTTTTCCATGTCACCCCGTTGACTTTGACTAGATTGACCATAACTTTGATAGTCCATATGTTCTTCATTCAGACTCCATTTGACAAACCGTGTATGCCGAAAGAAATCTCTCGACGAGTTCTTCGACTTGGTGCCATTTTTGTTGAGATTTGAGGACTTTTATTTTTTCCCCTTTTAGATCATCCTGGATCAGTTTATGATTCTGTAAGTAATTAAGATAAGATAATGTATACGATAATATAATTTTTTAATGTCCAACAATGACCACAAAAAGGTCAATGGGACTGCTAAGTACAAAGAGTATCAATACATTGTGGGAGCGTGTAGGAACTCTTATAAAAGTCAAAATATGATCTAAACTAAGATATAAACTCTATAAACTAAGAAAGAAAGTGATGTTGAAATATCTAGATAGATGCAAGCATTGTGAAGGGTCCAATGTCAAAAAACAAAACTTATTGGAGGGAAGCCTCAAAGGAAGGTACAGAGGAGATTAATTCCCCTTGGGCCTTTCATTAGAAGAAGAGGAGGAGGGATATCTAATCTATGGGTCCTCCATTGGATAAACATAACTCTCTAATCATTTGAGGCTAAAGAAAGTAGCTCCTAAGAGAAGATTGTCCAAAGGCACTGGAAGAAGAACTAATCTACATAATGTATTGATCTCTCAAATAAGGGGCATATTTTCCATGTCATGAAATAGAGGGATATCCACTGCAAGGATGACCTATGTTCCAAGATATGAACCGGTAGCTTTGAATGGGTTTTGCGGAAGAAGGGCATGAGGCCCCTCGTGGTCTCTTGGATCAGGACCCTGCTAGAATGGAATTGTTGTTTACTTGGTCATTGGTGCCCCTTATCCATTGGGAGCACCGTGAATAATGATGTGATATTTCAAGTAGTTTTCACTCGTGGGAGCGACCTAAGTGTGGAATATTAGAGAGCCAATGCCTCCCTCGTGAATAAAGCTAAGCATCATTGATTCAAGTATCAGAAGAAGATGGAGATAGACTTCTAAGACTCCTTGAAGAAATAGTAGAAACATCCTCGTATCTCATAATAGGTAGGGCACCAAAAAAAAAGTGCTCATCCATATCAATTTCTTGTTGTAACATACCTCAACCCAATTGAGATCCATTACTTACGTAAATACCCATAAATTTGAAATTTTTTGCGAACTAATCTTGTAGCTTACCAGATACAAAAATACACATAGATTTAACCATTCGGCTACCATTAATTTAAACGAAGGTATAACATGTTGAAATAAACATGAATTCACCTAATTAACCCCATACACAACAACATATAAACCATTCACATTCATAGAGTTAAAACACCACAATTTATCTCATAAAATAACACAAAAAATAGATAAACACTTATCTTTTCAGAACAATTGTGCAACCAAGCTTCTTGGGACAGATGTTCCAGCCAACCATAGACTTGTTGTTCTAGATATAAACAACAAGTCAACCTTGATTTGGGGCTATAAATCCACAAAAGAGGGTGTCTCTCACAGTCCACTCACAAATCAGATATCCCATAACCCATTGGTATTCTCCTACAACTATCTCAATTTACACTAGCTCTCTTCCTCTCGACCTACCCAGCCCAAGGAATGTACCCCTTCATTGATTTCATTCCATCGGTCATCCCATTCATTTACTGAGGTCTCTCTAGCACAATTAACCATGAATATCGCTATTGGGAACTTAAAGGAACTCACTTCTAAGAAAACTACTAGTAAAACAATAACAATCAATTGTTGTTACAGTGCAACACACACAGTAGTTCACTCTTCAAGCTTGAAAACCTGGTTCTTCTGCAATCCTGAAAATGTGCTTCTTCATTCTTCAACAATTCCAAAAATACTCCAAAATTTTCCCTCCATTGTTGTTTCATCTCTAAAGCTCCTTTTTTTCCTTGTTCTTCCCCTACTCATGCAAAAACATGACTTGCGAAAACTGCATGTTCTGGCTATATGAATTTCCTCTCTTTTCCCCAAGTAAGTTAACTCTCACTCTCCCCAATGTTGATTGTACTTCAGCCCCATGCTTCCAATAACTATGGGATGTGATTTCTCACACTCGCCCTCTTACATGTATTCATTGACTGGTCTCTCATAAACTCGAACAAAAAATAGAAGGTTGTCCCCAATAATGATAAAAATTGAGTAAAGTGGTTTTGGATTAATACCCATAAATAATTTTCCCCTTGGACCCCCTCTTAGACACTCATTTATCTTGTGGAAAACTCAGACCCCATATTTTTCCATGTCTCCGAGCAGTTGACATCACATTTTATTTATTAACTTTCTTGGCTTTATTAACTTGATCCCACCACATATTTTCCTTTCCTTGCAAGTGGTAGGTTGCAATTCTTGTTTCTACCCTTGAGAGGTAATCATGCAGTTGGAAATATTTCTTCATTTCAGACAACCATGCTTCAACCTCTTCTCCCTTTCTATGTTAACCATTAAAAGTTGGTGGCTTGATTTTCTTGAGTTCACCTTGCAAAATGTTTGACTTGTTCCTTGTTCTCTACCTCCGGTCAAGAGACACACTTGGGATGATACCTGGCCCTGAAATTGCATGAGATCTCCTAATGGATTTCTTGGGAGAATGGAAGTGCCTTTTACTCCTTGACTTCCTATCATTCCCATGATCATCCCTTCTGTTATGGGATCTCGATGATGTCACTTATCTAACACTAGTTTCTTGGTTTGTTCCAGAGTCTTTATTGGATTACCTATGAAACATATTCAAACTATGAAGTATATCTTCATGAGCTTTCGTAATCATTTGATTATCTGCCCTATAGCTATGCACTTCTCTCTACAGGCTTCTCATAGTTATAGGCTCTTTCCTGCCTCTTCTTCCATTAGACTTTGTCTCAACATTTCCCATGTTGATGTAGATCTCTAAACTCATCCTCATCGATGTAATATCCCTTGGAATATTCCATAACTTTAGTTCTCATATAAGAAATAAAATTGTCTTCCTATACCTCTATTTCCGCAAGAAATGTGCATGTAATAATTATAGTTAGAACATGCATACTATAAAATATTTCATAATTATATTACAAGTCATTATTCATTTCAATTTATGAAGAATACAAATGCACTAATCCAAAATATGATTCTTTAGACATTTTCCTCTTTGAAACAACTTTCCAATGACTATACTCATGCCTCGCACTGAGTTCTGAGCGAAAAGTTACGACCTTTTCAAGTTGTAATTTCCACTCATTTTTGTGTTTTTACAGCTGCAAAAAATATTTTATTATTTTATGAGAAATTGTAGTGCCCAATTCAAAATTTTGGGTTCATAGGTGGCTTCTCCTCATTGAGACCTTTCCATTGATTGCTCGTTTTCCCAAATCCAAGCTCCAAGATGATAGTTATGGATTGAGGAAGTTTAAAATCTTTATCATTTTTACCCCTTACTATTACAGGTGCTTTCTCTTCCATCTCGTACAATTTCAAGTACCCATATTCCAAATTTGGTTCCATGGATATCTTTTGTGGTATATGGTATTTTCGCAGACTTCTACTGTGTCCCAAACCAACTTCTAAGCAAGGAGTTATGCCCTTTGGAAGTAAACTAGTACTGAAAATATATCTTGTACTATTTCAGTTGTAACTTCCTCATACTAGCTTTGTTTTGTGCTCAGAATAACTCATTGGAAAGATCTTTTCGAGTTCATTCATTTGAAGTAGTAAAGTTTGTGTGTACCAACAATACATACAACTCTCTCTATGTTGAATACCTAAAAGTCTTGTTTAGGGCCTCAAAATACTCCTGCAAGTTGATGACCTTCGAAAATTTGAAAACTTTCGTAGAAAAGAGACTATTTTATTGTTATAATAGTCTTTTAATCTACACTGTTGATCTCAAAATTCAGAGTAATCCCAGTTGTGGATCTGCTGAAATTTTCCCAAGCCACGGATGAGTCTCCACCAATGATTGCCACTCAGAAGCAATCTGTGTTGATTTTTCTATATGAGATGATCACATAGATTTACTAGGAGATGTGAATTTGTTGAGTTACAAATGAGGCAAACTGGCTCCTTATTTATACTAAAATGGCCTCCCCAATAGACATGACTTTTCATTTTTCACATTATGAAGATCGACCATAGTTACAAAATTCAACACTCTCTCTTAACTAGGGAGGTATTCATAATGGAAAATTTGACTTTTCTTCTTGACACTTCTTCTGAGAAAATATACCTGATGCTACAAACATCAATACTCCCTCTCAGTGAGGGAATACATACCTGGCCCATCATATCTTCATTGGAAATTATTCTTTCATAGAAAGGTTGTATCAAATCATCATCAACATTAAGAACATGCCACAACTAGTCAGTGTCTTGACACATGGCATATCATTTATATAGCATCAATTTTTTGGGCCATACTCCATCTGAGTAATCAGGCATCATGATGAATAATTCAGATGTTGAAACCTGTGCACTCAACTAAGTATCCTGTATTTTTCACTCAATCAACAAAGTGTCCCATGACTACAAGGACCATTCTTCCTAATCCGGTCACTATATGTGACACATGAAGAATGTCATTCTCAGACCATTTTCCCTAATCAGGTCACCATATGTGTCATAGGGAAAATGTCAGTTCTCTCGGATTTTGAAAGCCACGCCATGGGCTATAGGTACCATTATTCTAATTAGGTCACTACATGTGCCATAGAGAAAATTTCAATTTTCTCAGATGCTGAAAGCCACACCATGGGCTACAGGGACCATTCTTCTAATCATGTCACTACATGTGCCATGGAGAAAATGTCAGTCCTTTACCAACCTCCCTAATCAGGTCACCATTCATGCCATAGGGGGGGGACCATTAATCCTGATCAGGTCACCATCTCTACCACAATAGAATGTCAGTCCAGGACCAATTTCCAAAGAAAATTTCAGTCCATGATAAATCAACAATTTTTCCAACCACCTAGGACATTCTCCACAGGGAGAATGTCAGTCCAATAGCATAATAATTATCCACAATGCAATAATATCAACACTCCCTGTCAACCAAGGGAGTAATATCCACAAGCCCCAACTTTTTCCTAAAGTATACAAACTTCCCTATGGATAAGGGCTTCATCAGAATATCTGCTATATGCTCATCGGTGGAGATGTAGTAGAGCTTCACTTCTCCCTTTTGGACTTTATCATGGATGTAGTAGTAATTGATCTCAATGTGCTTCGACTTGTCATATAACACGGGGTTCTATGAAATATTCACACAACTTTGATTATCACAGTCAAGTCCAACGCTTAGTCAAATAGTCCAAAAACCAACTTATGAAGCCATATTTATTCCATACAAGCATCACAAGTTTCAATATACTCTGCCTCTGCAGTGCTAAGTGCAACAGACTTATATTTCATGTGAGCCCAAGATATCATAGCAGATCCCAAACTGAAACATACACCATAAGTATTGTTTTTGTCACTTGCACTCCTTGCCCAATCAAAATCTGTATATTCTTGCAGTTGTACATCACTATTTGAGACATATCTTAAACCATAATTTAGCGTGCCACGTCAATATCTCAAAATGTGCTTTGTGGCTATCCAATGCTCATGTCTCGGTTCCACCTAGAATTGGCTCAACGTGTTCACAACAAAGAAAATGTTTGGCCTAGTATTAACCAAATACATCACTGATTTGATCAACTGTCGACACATAGGAGGATCCACCAAATATTATTTGGAGTCTCTCAGTTTCTTCAGGTTTGTCACCATGGGAGTGTTCATGGACTTGCAGTCCATCATCCCAAATTTCTTAAGGATCGTGATAACATACTTCCCTTTACCAAGGAAGATCTCACCTAGCTTCGACCATACTTCTAATCCCAAATAGTAATGCATTAAGCTAAGATCCTTCATCTTGAACTCAGAGGCCAACTCCCTTTTTCTAAGTGAACCCTCTTGCCATGAAACTTGCTTTGTACTTTTCGATGTTGTTTTCTACTGCATGCTTGATATTGTAGATCCACTTGGAAGTCACCACTGAATTTCCCTCAATTCTGCAAGCATTGAATACTCCATTGGTGGCTAGCACTCTTTGGAAATAACTAATGTTATCTCAATACCACAGTCGTGCCTCCTCACTAACCTCTCTTGACAATATTTCCACTTTCCAAATCATACAACATCATGGTAACCACCACATTAACACATTGACACAAGACTCATGTGATCTTGACTACAGAGGGTTTTTCATTGCTTCTCTAGTCCATCTCAATCACTCCTCACCAAATACTCGTGTTGATAAATGAGTGGATCAAGCAGAGTTGCAAACTCACACATCAACGAGAACTCTACATAGCATCTCCTTTATGTTGGTGATTCATTCAAAAAATGGTGAGTGCGTGATTTGTCTTAGCGTGAGTGTGTTATTATCCAGTGCATTCAAAAGTCTACAATTCTCTATGATATTCTTCATGCTCGACAACATAGAAAATCCCATTGAGATGAGGCAGCAACAATAGATATGGTTCTACGAAGCTCCTCAATCCTTTTCCCCTGATCTTCTCTAATCTCCTGTCAAACTAAAGAACACAGAGAGAGGCATAGAAGATGTATATACAAATAAAACCATATGTATATATATATATATGATGACCTTCCAAATTTCTAGAAACTCTGCCTAGTGGTCGTCAATAGTGAGTGCATTTACAATAGAGATCTTTGGATGGGATTCACTACTCCTTGCCTCACACTTAACACAACCAACTTCTGTATTTTGGGTTGGTATTGATTTTTGACCGTCGAAGAATAGTTTAGAGTATGAGATGGAATGAATAGCCACATTTCTCAGCAACAAACAAGCGTAGAGGAAATTCATGTCCTCGATCCACAGTGATACATTGCACAAACTCTGATCTCATTCTTGCGAATTCGTCCTCCATAATGTAGCGCACCATCACAAATTTCCATCGCTTGCACTACCATCGCTTCACTCTCACCTACCCATCCCAGGTACACGACCATCATCCCATCTTCAATCATGCTCTCTAACCGCAAATTCTCCCTTTACAATTCAGACATGACTATGTCGAAGGTATCATGCCTAAATCCATACATATTCGTTGGGTCCTCTATGCTCTTCCATCAATGGCTCACCATATCGGGTGATCAACATGAAGACGACAACTTGATTCCTTTTCTCACACGAGCGCAACCCTTGGCCTTCTCTTTTGACAACGGTTCTCTTGTTTCTCACTTCCGTGACCTTCCTACGCTCTTGCGCCCATACATATTTATCAAATGGATGGAAAAACAAGACATTATTACAAACAAAACAACAAACATATCACTCTATCTACTCTCACTTACAATCTACCTTCCTATTCTCACAGGATTGTATTTCCCTTTCATTTACCTGGGTCATCCCGTGAGGAAGTCAAGCCCAATCCCTCTCTGATACCATGTTGATTTTTCTATATGAGATGATCACATAGATTTACTAGGAGATGCAAATTTCTTGAGTTAAACATGAGCCAAATTAGCTCCTTATTTATACTAAACTGGCCTCCCCAATAGACACGACTTTTCACTTTTCACATTATGAAGACCGACCATAATTACAAAATTCAACAATCTAAACCATTGATTTTCTAACATCTGAAACCCCATCGATGATTTCTCTTGGTGAAAAAAACACTTTATCAATTTTTCCAACCCAACCATTGATGATCAGTGATTTCCTTTGGACGCATGAAAGACTTCACCAATTTTTCCGACTTGGCCATCGATGATCAACGATTTTTTTTGGTGACATGGCATGACATGTAGATGGTGAAGTGGAAACTATACTAACATGGAATGACATGTGGATGTTTATGTGGCATGAAACATGGAATATTTTGTGGCATGGCAACTCATCCCCCTCATTCCCTTTATGGGCGATCGACAATTTCTTTTGGACGAACGATACTCTTCGTTGATTTTTTTGACCTAACCATCGATGATTAATGATTTCTCTTGGGTGAACTAAACACTTCTCTGATTTCACTGGCCTGACCATCAACGATCGGTGATTTCTCTTGGCCGAATGAAACACTTCATCAAGTCGACCATCGACTATCGATGATTTCTATTGGTGAACAAAATTCACTCATGAATTTCGTTGAACTCCGATACTTAGAAATTTTCAACCAAAGTCCAAGATGAATCTCGGCCATAAATCTCCTAATCAAAATGATATTGACCTCTGATTCACCATACTTCACCCCACTCTATCAATGATTCTCGATCATCGATCTTCTCTATTCCACTAATTCCAAAAATGGATCTACACCGTCAATCTGCTCCATTTTTCCAAAATCTGAAAGACGGATCTCTACCATCGATTTTCCCCATTTTACCAAACTCCAAAAATGGATCTCAATCATCAATTTTTTACATTTTACCAAACTACAAAAATGGATTTCGACCATCGATTTTCCCAATTTTACGAAACTTTGAAAATAGATCTCGACCCTTGATTTGCCCCATTTTAGCAAACTCTGAAAATGTATCTCGACCATTGATTCATCAATCTCTCCCGACTTCTCCAATTGCCATTAAAACATAAATTTTGACCTTCCAAGTCGAATTTTAACCTTGCAACCGTGATATTGATGCCCTTGATAACCTCTTAAACGATTCTGAAGGAAATTCGACCTGAATTGTTCATAAATTTGGGGATTTCACTCTCATTCCTCAAATTTCACCAAATCTACCACATGTGTGCTCTGCAACAATGATTTTTTGTCAAATTCACACTGGCCTCGACCCATACAAGCTCAATGTTAAAACTTGAGCTCCTATACCAATATGTAATGTACCCTAGCCCAGCCGAGGTCCATTACTTGCAGAAATACCCATAAATTTAAAAAAATTCTACTAACTTATCTTGTAGCTTACCATCTATAGGAATACACGCAGATTTAACCATTCCACTATCATTAATTTAAATGCAACTGCAACATGTTGAAATAAACATGAATGTAACTAATTAACCCCATACACAAAAACATTTAAATCATTCAAATAAACAAAGTTAAAACATGACAATTTAGCTCATAAAATAATATAGAAAACAAACAAACATGCATGGGTAAGGGAAGGGTGTCCGAGGCTCTGAATCTTTTGAGAGAGCTCAACAAGAAAACAACACAGAAATGGCCAACACAGAACGCTGAGAAAAGGACACAAACTTCCGGAAAGATCGTGGAGCAATGCATCAATTTCAATGCCACTCGCTGGGCAAAATACATAAGGCATAGAGAAATATAAAAGAATCTAGGGCGTAGAGATAGAAATTTAGTTTTTCACACTAAGCAAAAAAGAGGAAAACACTCAAGCACAGAGAGTAAGAAAAACAATGGTGCAACGATATAAAAAAAAATCCAAGGCGACCAAGAAAAATTAACCAATGCGCAGAGAAGGAAAAGGAACCAACCCGTCAAGATTAAACAAAGCTAACCACATCAAGCGAACTTGCCAACCATAACATAAATTCAACAATTTAACCAACATGGATCTTTGTACAATTTCTAGCTAATTACAACTGTAAATTAAATCCATAATGTAACCGAAGATGAAGGATTCGAAGTGGTTGTCCCGCACTTGCACTCCATCCAACTATTGCTTGCTAACCACAGAGACCTCACCGGTACCTCCCAGCCAACGCTAGGGGTACTCTTCTTCCCCCTGATCCCCCCGAGCCGCAAAGAGGCCATGCCCACGAAACCAGAGAAAGATCTAGCGCCCAGGTCGCCTCGCAAGGTCGAGCTACCACTCCCTATCGAGATGGGCATCCTAACTCCCACAAAAAAATCCAGTCAATAAAAATATCGACAACGTAACCTTACGCCTACCAGACGTGATCCCTACTCCTCCTCCAACATTTTTTTTATAGATTTTTCTTAGTGATTAGTTTCCCAAACCCTCTTTAGATTATTTTTCTTAAATTTAATTAGGATAAACCTCCCTCGTACACATGTCACCCAATCCCTTAGTTGCACCAGAAAATCAATTTATTAATTAATTAAATTTTCCTATTTCCCTCACCCACCTAAAAGGCTCCTAAAAACGCTCCTCAGTGTCCCTTTATTCCCTTACATTTCTTGACTGACTAACGCCTTTCTTAAAACCTAGTTGAGTTCACAATTAGAAGGTTCCAAAGACTAGATTCCCTACTATGTTAGACATTCCCCTTTTATTTAAGTTTCCCCTTTTCTTCTTAGTTCAAATTTAGCAAGTTTAGATATACACAACAATTTACCCTTTTAATAACTTAATTCTTCATCAAAATTTTACTTTAATTATTAATATTTGAAATTTTCTTTACCCCCCTTCTTGTCATATGTCCATTTAGTTTATTTTTTGTTCACATGTTCTACTTAGCCCTAGGTTTTAAATCACTAGGCTTGGTGACAGTTTTTAAGGGAAA
Source organism: Picea engelmannii (assembly GCA_009831015.1). NCBI lineage: Eukaryota > Viridiplantae > Streptophyta > Pinopsida > Pinales > Pinaceae > Picea > Picea engelmannii. Next base: position 116,555 of record ML782975.1, read on the forward strand.
ATTAGTTATTAAACTTTACTCATACCATCATTCATTTTAAGGCCGACCAGGTCCTAAAGAGGCATAGTTTTCTAGGTACTAGGTTTATTAACTTACCAAAGTAAAAAACAAATCGTGACGTGCCCTTCAAGACGCACTACGTGCTCCAAGGGTGCCACTCACTTCCATTCTTGTTTTATTTGCGCGACGTGCCCTTCAGGACGAACTACGTGCTCCAAGGGTGTCACTCGCCTTTTGACTGATTTTGGTAGACGTCAAACCCCTAGAGTCAATACTCCATCAAGTGACCTTGTGGGATACTAAGGGCCTCTAAGGAATAAGGACCCTGTCTTATTGCACACCCCTTAGAATAATCGTGAGTGTCTGTCATAGTCTGCCCTCACAGCATCGTGGATCTCTCAAACTAGGTAATCGTTAACCTACAGTTCGAGCCATGACGAGAGTGCTAGTAGGTTGTGGTAGGGATTTTACCACACCTCTCCCTCAATATCTCTAGTAATCACGCGTGACCCATTTACTCCTAATGTGATTCTGGTTAGCAAGCTATCGTCAGCCTGCATCCATCAACGGAACGTGTCAGTGATAACAAACAACATCATAATATCTAGTCATATGCCACATATGTAATATCAAAAAATTCAAACCATAACCATCTGCTCCATGACTCGATCCGAAGTCTAAGGAAATCCATCGATGCCATTGGCATCCTCAAACGTCCAAAGTCCTTCACACTCAAGAAAACTAGTCAATAGCACATGTTGATATAAATAGCATAAAATAACATATCATTGAATCCACAAAGAACATCATGCTCCATAATCGAATCAATCAATCCTATAGTGAACCGGATCACTTGCACACAAGTGTCCACAAGAATAAGTCACATCGGGTTCACGCAAGAGTGGGATGTTACATACACACCCTCTTGTTTTAAACTTCGTCCCGAAGTTTCACAGTATACAAATGAAAAAATAAAGTATCTGACAATATATAAATGTCTATATATAAACAAAGGGAAACTGATGATGCATATCATATGCATCCTCCCAGGTAGTTGAGGGTGGACTATAATTGTTCGACGTCGTAGTTGTCGAATGCGACGGTCGAGAAAGCGGATTGGTTCTGCCATGAGTTCACCCTGCCCAACATCCGCCAAGAAATCAGTCAATCTCATGCGTAGGATCACTGAACTAACTTTGCACATGGACACAAGATAACATCGTGCAACACTTCAAAGAATTAGGCATGAATAGACGTTAGGCCCTTCATAATTATGGTCGACGCGATGTGCATAGAAACACCCTTATGCCAATCATGTGCTTCTTCCATCCCCTTTCGTATCATTTAAAATTGTTCTTTCAATTCTTGGATCGCTTCTGGTCCTACCAGGACCCCATCCTCAAGTCGATACCAACTCAAGGATTTTGACACGGTCTCCCATAAAGAAACTCAAATGGCATCATCTTAATGGTGCTTTGATGGTTGTTGTTGCACACAAACTCGGCCAACGACCAGAAATATTCCCAATGTTTATGTTGGTCCAACACACAAATATGAAACACAACCTTCCCAAATTGGTTCGTTCCTTCAGGCAGCCTGTCAATCTCAAGGACATGTTGTACTAAAGTTCAGTGGTGTTCCCAAGGCCTCTTCGAAAACTCGTCCAAAATAATCTTGCAAACACTGAATCCCTTATCAGATATGATTCCTTTGGTACGTCTGGCAGTCTCAACATATTTTTGATATAAACTCTAGCTATTTATGGCGCCTGATACGTTGTACCCACAAGGATAAATGAGCACTCTTCGTTAGAGTGTCAACTATCACAAAATTTTATTCGTGCCTCCTTCTTGTCAGTGAAAATTTCCTTAATGAATTCCATCGAAATGACCTCCCATTTCAATTCTGGAATAGCGTTTGGACACAGAAATCATGTCGGATGTCTATGTTCAACCTTCACCTACCAACCTTCTAGACAACTCGCCACACAGCTGACAAGGTCTGCCTTTATCCTTTCTAGAAGAATAAGGGCTTAAGGTTTGTCCTCATCTTCATGTCTTTTGGATGAGCCATGTACACTTCTCTATGAGCTTTGTATAAGATTAAAACTTCTCAAATCGTCGTTGGCAGTAAGTAAATCCAGTTACTATATCTCAATGATCTGTCATTGTCCATCGTTTATCCCCCAATTTTGGTACCAACATGGTGTCTTGTCCTATAGAGTTCCTTAACCTCTTTATACCATTCATCGTCACGTTGCAGTTAGAATCATTCCATGAATATTCATCTGAAGAGGCACCGCCGACAATATGTGTGGTCCCTGACTCAATGCATCTACAACTATTCACAATTCCTTTTATGCAGGAAATACCAAATTGTACCTGCTAAGAAGTTCTGACAAAAGCCTTTACCGCGCGTTCAAGTCACTTTGCGTAATAAGGTGTTGCGAACCACAGTGGTCCATTTTTTTTGGTTCGAAATTCCTTCAAATCAGGTAGTGTCTCCACATTCTCAGGGCATACACAATGGCTAACTCCAAATCGTGCGTCGTGCAGTTCTCCTCTTGTCTTCTTAGCTTCCTTGAGGTGTAAATGATCACTCTCCCGTCTTGCATCAAAAATCTGCATAAGTCTTCCTTCAATGCATCAGTGCACACCAAGAAGTCCTCGTCCATCTCAGGTACTTACAGTATCGGTCTTTTCATCAACAACTCCTTAAGCCTTTGAAATGCTTTTGCGCATTTCTCTTTCCACACAAACTTCTTGTTCTTCTTTTGCAATTTCGTAATAGGATTGATATCTTTGAAAAATCCTCGACGAACTGTTTATAATATCCAGCTAAACCCACAAAGTTAGGTACTTATGGTACGTTAGTCGATGCGAGCCATTCCCTAATAGCCTTTACCTTTGCTGGATCCACAGCGATACCTTCACCGAAGATAACATGCCCCAATTGATGAATCCTCGATTGATAAAAGATAATTTTGACAGTTCCCATGAATTGCTCCCTCGTAAACATTGGGTTGATATATGATAAGGTGCTCTTGTTATCGGTTTTGTTCCAAAGTTTGAGCCGATTCTAAACTCCCGCTATCTTGCAGGTGGAAATCACAGAAATTTTCTTGAAACATGTCAGCAGTACTTGTGCCACGGAAAGGTCCTTCTAATCCTTCCGTCACACCCTTCGTCTGATCAACAGATCTCCTGTTCTTGGAAATGAATATTGGTTCATGATTGTTTCCTTGTTCAATTGATGGTAGTCAATGCAGAGCCTCAATGACCCATCCTTCTTTCGTATGAAAATAACAGGTGCACTCTTCATGATTGACAACTTGGTTCTTCTGCAAGCCTTAAAACTTGCTTCTTCAGTCTTAAACATTCCAAAAACACTCTAGAATTCACCCTCCATTGTTGTTCCAAATCCATAGCTCCTCTTTTTCCTTGTTCTCCCCCTACTCATGCCAAAAAAATGACTCTCCAAAACTTCCTATTATAGCCATATGAATTTCCTCTCTTTTCCAAAGCATTTTGACTCTCACTCTCCCCAATGTTGATTGTACTTCAACCCCGTGCTCCAAATAACTATGTGATGTGACTTCTCACACCCACCCTCTTACATGTATTCATTGATTAGAATCTCATACACTAAAACAAAAAAATAGAAGGTTGTCCCCAACGATAATAAAAATTCAAGAAAGTGGATTTGGATTAATACCCATAAATAATTTTCCCCTTGGACCCCTCTTAGACACTCCTTTCTCTTGTGGAAAACTCAAAAAACAAATTAATTATGCAATCTATTTACCCTCCAACAATAGTTCCAAACATAATCTCTTGTTCCTCTCCACCTGCTAACCCAAAGAATGTTCCCCCTTCACTGCTCTCAGTACATCGGGTTGCACCATTATTTTATCAAAGTTGTCAATGTAGGTGACCAAGAACTCTGAGATGTGGTTCTGAAACTCTAGCTACCCAAAAAATGAGTCTTTCATTTTTAGCTTCTTGTAACATCCAATTCCACTGATCACATTTGACACTGACTTTTTCTTTGAGGACACTTGCGAGCAAGTGATCCGGTTATGGTACATTATTATTTATACTTGATTATGAATTATATTATGATGTCATTGTGATTTATATGTTAATTTCTAGATGTATATTTATTGACAGGTATTATTGATGGGTTCTCTTGAGTTTGCAGGATACATGACAGGTTGAGGATGTCGATGACATCAATGTACTTCCTTGGACTCTGGATTGAGTCAGGGAGTGGATTTGTATTTTTGTTTGAGTATTTGATTTATATGCATGTGATATATGATGATTCAATATGGATATTATGTATATGGATTATTGACATTGTTCTTGTCAGTGGATGCATGCTTGGTTACGCTTGCTAATCTGGCTCACATATGGAGTAAAGGGGTCATACACATAAACTAGACAAATGAGGGAGAGGTGTGGTAGCGTCCTTGTCACAACCTACTATCACTCCCTCTGTGACCTGAGTTGTAGGTTAACGATTACCTAGTTTGAGATGTCCACGATGTTGTGAGGGCAGAGTGAGACAGTCTCTCACAAAGAATTATAAGGGGCACGCAATAAGGCAGAATCCTTATTCCTTAGAAGATCCCTTAATCTCTCACAAGGTCAACCAGTGGAGTGTTGACTCCAAGTGTCTGACAAAATTCCAAACTAGTCAAAGGAGAGTGGCACCCTTGGAGAAAAGAGGTGCGTCTTGAAGGGCACGTCACATAATCAAATATTGAGTCGACAAAAATCTAGAAGGCCTAGAAAGTAAAATAAAATACTTAGACATTGTTAGAAAGAGCATGCATTTAATTATTAAAATATGAACAAGAAAAACTAACAAAGAGTCTAAGTCTACATAAGTGACTAATTAAAATATTAAATAAGTTAAGGGAATTGAGATATAATAAACTCTAGAAGAAGGGGAAATAATAATTAAAGGTTGGGTAGATGCACATGTGTGCATGAAAATAATAAAAGGGAATTTTAAATAAAAATAAATTAAAACATTAGAGAATAGGTGGTTTGCATACAGTAGCACCTTGAGTCAATCTACCACTAATCATAACTAAAAGAAAACTCCTAATCCAACTCAAACTGAAATTTAGTTAAGGGACACAAAATAAATGAGGGATTGGGAAACTAAGAAACAACTAAGAGGAAAAATAGGAACGAATTGGGGAGTGTGAGGGAAAACGTCTATTTAAATAAAATAAAAAGAGAATTTGCATGTGCAACTTTGGGAGAGTGTGACAAGTGGTGTGGGTGAATAATAATTAATTAAATTATTAAAACGTTCTTTATTGTGCATGAGAGGACATGTGTCATTGAGAATCTTCCTATAAAATAAATGGAGAGGAAGGGAGAAGGGATCTGATTTTGGAAGTATCGTTATGCTGCCAATTTTTTTCTTGACTAGTTTACTTGTGGAGAGTTGGGTGGGAAAACTTGTGTAAAGAGTGGAATTTCTTCCTTGCGAGGACAAGTTTGTGCTATTGTGTTTTATGGTTTTGTGTGTGGCCCCTTTGCGGCTCGGGGGGCTAAAGGGGGAGAAGAGTACCCCTAGTGTTGGTTAGGAGGTATCAGTGAAGTCCTTTGATTGGCAAGTGAAAGAGGAGTGGACGTTGCGCAAATCTCCAAGCTGAAAAACAACTTCAATTTTCCACAAGGTTTTTGTTTACTGTATTTAATATTCAGTTATTGTTTTTAAAAAAAGTATTGCGTTGCTCAATGGAAGAATATCAAATGTTGGTTATATTGACTTGGTACCTTTAATATATCTGAATGAAATTGTACTAGATAATTACATGAGATTTATTATTACCTTCAGAATATGTATTAAAATCATGTTATTTCTTGTATATGACGTCTTCATTTGTTCTCTATGTTTTTATAAAAAAAAAGGATTAAATTATGTTTAGATTATTTTTTAAATGGCCTAAGGTCTGAAGCGTTCATGGGGTGGTCATTCAAATTACTTACATCTAAATCAACATTAATTACAACCATTTAATACTTTAATACTATGATTGTGCCATAATTCTAACATATCAAAAAAAATTATAGTCCGAAACCAATCATGATAGAATGTATAAAGATGTCAATCAAGGAATACTATCAAGGTGTGCAACTTGTGCCCTTTGTTAGACCAAAAGCTTAATGGTGAATTTAATCAACCTAATAATAATACTATCTATTAATTTAATATAAACTTAATGCATTTCCCTACCTTTACCTTCCATCTATTAATTACAATGTGTAAAATAAATTAATAAGTAATTGTAATACGATTCATTATTAAATATCAATGTAAAAACTCAAAAAAAACTTTCATGTAATACTTATTTACAATTCCAATTCCAGATTCCTAACCACAATTGTAAATACCATCATTAACAACAACATTAAATTTATAAATTCAACCTAACTATCAATGGCAATATGAATCATTGAATGAAATTACCATACTAATTTTTATTAATATACTCTTCAATATAAAACTTTAAGGAAACCTTCACGAAGTCCTTAATTTTTAATTATGCCTCCTTGTCAATAATTATAATTTTCATCCATAGATATTAATCACAAATGAGAAATTTAGAATAAACTACTTTAGTAAAAACTTAATCTCCACATCCAAAGGTGATTACTTTATTCCAAAGTTTATAGAGGAAGGGAATCCGGTTTTCCTTTAGAGTCCAATCATAAAATTCAAGTAATTAGACCACAAAAGTGTCCTTAGAGAAGATTAATATTAACCTGCCATACTAAATTAATTATCACAATGGTTTGATGGAAATCCATAAAGGCTATAATAATCTTTCTCATGATGCGGTAGGCCATTTCATATTGATAGCTCCTCTTCACCACTGAGGATCTTTACATAATTTAGATATATTTATCTCAGGCGATGTATCAAGCATTCCCTCCTTGGTTTAACTTACATGTTGGCTTGTTTTTTTAGTCCTTTACATAATTCAGATATATTTATCTGAGGCAATGTATC
>ML782975.1:123679-135839 GCA_009831015.1 Picea engelmannii
TATTTGTTCTTACATTTAACTTGTACTATGTGATTATTTCTATTGAGAAAGTCCAAAGAACACCTAAAACGTGATTAAAATTAAAATTTATCATTAAAATTAAAATTGACTAGATTAAGTTGCAAACTTGGAGGACAAAGTGTAGAGGATAAAGTTTGAAAACTAGATGTCCTTGGGTTGGGTGTGACTGGCATTGCTAAACCTCTTCTGATTTTGGTTTTAGAAACTCTCGTTTGGTTAGGTTTTAGAAATTTCATTCACAAAACCCTTGCCAGCCTTATCTTGATAAGATATACCATGAAACAATTCACGCAGGTTATTGGAGGCATTATAGTTGAATGAAAACATATAAAAAAACATTCAAGAAGAAAGAAAGGAACATTTATTATCTTTAGTAGAGTTGTTGTTCTTCTCATCCCAATTGCTTTGTTGTGCCTTACACGATCTTTCTACATCACTGTATAAGTCTTCTTTAGGATTTTCTTTGCATAGATTCTCCCTTTTCATTTTCAGATTTTCCCATTTATTCTTACAGAACACTACATGTCTCTTTGACCAGTTTCTGGAGCGCTCAACATGTATTTTGTTAGCATTGTTCTCTTTCTTATCCCTTTTATGAGTTTAACAACTCTGGGTATTTCAACAATGTCATTTCAGTATTTCAATGTCCGTAACCTGATTTCCTAAGTTATTCTTGCAATAATAACATAATAAGCTCAATTGTAAGCAACATGGGAGAGTTACCAAAAAATATTTTGAAATTTGAAAACGAAATTGTATAAATAAACTGGAATTTGAAATCTAAAAATTAAAATGTACAAATAAATAATATTTTGAAAACTAGCAACTTTACCAACAAACTTAAACCTGCAAAACATTAAAAAAACAATGATAACTATTAAAAAAAAAATAGATTTAATTATATATAAAATCTAGTTATTAGTCCATGTCGTAGGTGTAGAGGGACTATAGCGATCGATAAATCGTTGACCTGGTATTAGATTGTGCATTGACCATAAATATTTCCATATTGTCTATTGTTGGAACAAGGGAAGTGAAGACATCAATTTTAATATAATAAAAAGTATCATGTTTGTCAAGATCTGATTGGACAAAGGATTGGAGGTCTTATTGCATCCTTCGTTATTCCCAATGTTAAATATCTTGACCTGTCCAAAGTATTTGGTAGCATATCATCTTTTTGAATTATATATTTTATTATGCATTGGTCGACGATGGATTAATGCTAGCATTAGTTCGAATGTCTCCCTTAGCATTTTCTGCTGGGTAGAATACATTCTCTACCATATTACTATGTCTGATTTTTGCTTTATTGTTGCGTGCTTCGAGAGAACAGGTTTGCCATGCTGCATATTTTCTTAAATGCTTGCATAGGCCTACGCCCTTCGATGGTCCTGACAGTCTTAATTGTTTACCTAACAACTCTGGCAGTGTTAAATGATTATTGTATAGATGGGTTGCAATAGAGTTTCGTTCATGGTCAGCATCGCTGCTCGAGTGTTCGATCCTTGTTTGGTGCATCGTTCCATGGTTCTGGTTCTTGTTTGATTCAACTTTGCAAAGTTGAGGCTCTACAATTGCAGTTCGAGCTCTTCATGGTTGTTCACTGGTTTGTTGTTTTTCAACTTTGCAAGCTATTGGACATGTTGTTGTGGTTTGCAGTTTTTGGGGCTGAGCTCTTGTCGTCCTTTGTTGATGGGTAAGTTTCCCTGTTATTGTTGTTTTTCAGTGGTGGTAGTCCTACTATATTTTTCTATTCTCTTAGTTTATGTTCCTAGAAAGCATGTGTCTTGCAATGCAGAGGGCTTTGCGAAAAGTAGTTGGGAGCCATCAGAAGAGGGAACCATCGGGTGGGGTTTGTACGCAGGGTATGCTTTCATTCTGTGGGTGGGAACACTGCGTCTACATGTTCTATTTCTGCTGAGTAAAGTTATTGTTTTATGTATTTCTCTGTTTTCTTCTCATCTGCTATGGGGACTAGGGGGGATTGTAGTTGAGAAGAAGAAGGTTCAAATATACATACGGGAATTGGTGCCCTGCATTGTTTTTTTGTTTTTGTTTTGCTACCTTTTATTTTTTTCTCCTGCTTTTCTCTGTTTTCATAGAAAGTGAAACTATGTAGCAAATAGCTTCAAAGTGACAATTGAAGAGATGAACGAGGTAATAGATGTTGAGTCGTACGAAATAGTTGCACAGTCCATTGTACATGACAACATTGACGTGTTTTTGCATAGCAATGCGCTTTTTAGATTGGATGCATTCTCGTATACTGTTGGGGATTTCCTTTTTGATTCATTCCAGGTTCTATTGCATTTCTGATATTCGTCGACCGAGCTGCGCAATGGATTGATAGATTATTTATTGACCTGTTTTAAAATTTGCAATGCCGAGGCTTTGCAGTCCTATGAATACGAACTGGAATCTGATTTTCTTCGGCAATTGCATGGAATATAATATGTCACTACGTATATTTCAAAAATGCGGTTGTCTGCATCTCCAGTTCTGCCTCTGCATGAGAGGGGACTTTGGGGAGATACATTTTGTATATGATGGATGTCTAACTGGCTGAATATATCAGTTGCCATTTGGTCATTGACAAGAAAAACAATATATCTACTATTCAATAAAATTGCATCTGACAACTCATATTGCATCTTGTTCCATGATGTCAATGCCCTCAGTGGCCATTATGAACCACTGGTGTACAGAAAAATGCCCATATGCAATATATAAGGTCATTGTATCTACTTGTCTGTTATTTTCAAAGACCTTCAATCGAAATGCAAAGGGATTTTGCATGGCATAGATTTCCATGGTTTACAGCTGGCAACAAAACGTTGTGTCTGTAAATGTGCTGAACCTGTACAGAATATATCTAGCTAGAAAATACTACACACATTTGCAGAGAGAAATTAAGAAAGAAGAAGAAAGATAGAAAGAATGGAAGAATTCTCATTAACCGTATTCCACACTCAAAGAGTGAATAATTTACAATATATATAGGATAAATGAGTAACTAATGAGCCATAGTGGTGGTCGAGAGTGATCTAGACACACACCAATAGTTATGGGAGTGAACTACCACCTAGTCTAGTCTCTCAGGCAGTTACGGAAGTGAACTACCACCTAGTTGAGTTAACTAGTCAACTAGTCTTCAGTTAACTGACTGAACAAAAAGTAGTGAGGAGTTAACTCAAGAAATCAAGGGTAATGCGCCAGTTTGGTGATGATCCCAAGGAAAGTTCACATTATCTGGTGATGATCCCAATGTTGCATGGTGACAAAACCAATGCAACATCTAAACTCAACTCAACTAGTCAAACCGAAGTGTCAACTGAAAGAGAATATTCTCCAGGTGGAATATTCTCCCCTAAAATATAGGAGACTGGATAATGACTAATTATGAATAATAAACAAGGAAAAACCTTAGGAAAAATAAATCCTAGGTGTGTGTGAAGTAACTCCAACAGTGTCTAGCTGTGGAGATAGTATGTTCAATGCAATTTGTTGTTTGGTACTAGCAGAATTCGATGTTCAGTCATTACGACTTTACACTGTACAGTTCTTTTGCAATGCAATTATAGGCAGCATCCAACAGGCTTTTAGGTGCTTGCATCAGCACCTTTGCCCATATCTCGTAGAAAATATGCCGGCAGTTGGAAGTTGGCAGGAATACCTTGTGAACATGGCGCTTCCATATGAAAAAGGGCATATGGAGGGTTGCAGATTTTGTTTTCAATGGATGTCTATCATATTCAGGGTTAATATCTAGGTGTGGTTTCCCTTGCTAGATGCCACTATCCATTCCTGGGTTATTGATTCAAATTGTGATCGAACAATTGACATCCTTTCGTTGAAAACAGATACAACACATATCCATTATGAACCTTTTCTTACACATATCAGTAGTTCAGGGTTGGTTGTCCATGCCACCCAAACAACATCGAATTTGCATACACGTGGAATACTTTTTTGTGAAAATGAAACTCCTCCTAGTTGCGATATGGGTAGATAGGTCTTGAACAAAAAAAACATGCATAAAATTCATGACAGTTGTGATGAGGCCATAGACCGCTTAGACAAAAAAATGTAGAGTAAGTTATCACAATTTGAAAAAATTTATTTGTCAAATTCGCCCAACTTCTGATAAGGTCATAGAGGCCTTGAACAAAAAACGTAAAGTAGTTTCTCAGAAACTGGGTGAAAGTGAAATTCATCCCAGTTGCAACCAGCTCATCCTACCCTTGGGCAAGAAACGTAGACTAAGTTACCACAACTTGAAAAAGGTCATGCACGAGAGAGAAAAATACATTGCTACTCTTCCTTTTAGAGAGAAACTCACATATCACAATGTAAAGAAATTTGTTCGTGCAGAACAAAGCATAAACAGGTGTGATTTCATATCCCAGAATGGTGATGCAACTGTACGACTTTGTGATCTACAAGAAACACCATGCAGTAGTAGCAATGAAAACCAGGAAACAATTTCTACGAATACTTCCCTGCAAAAGAAAAATGCAAGACAGAACTACATGAAACAAATGAAAGACACTCCTTCCATTGCATGTGCAATTTGTGAACAATTGAATTTTTCAAAAAACAGTAAGTCTTTCACGCCTGATTTGCAAGTAGAATACCTTCGCTTGACAGCCTAGGATAAACCATTTTCCAGTGCAAAAGTTTGTCTTCCATGCAAACGATTGCTTGAAAATGGAAAACTGTCACAGTTTGCAACCCCTGACCGAATAAGATGTAATATAGCACTAGCATATGTAAGTGCACTTACGAAACTCGAGGAGAGACTTGTGTCTCTATGAATTGCATTTGCCCAAATCAGACCTTGGGGCTATAAATGACCCCAGATGGGCTTAACATGATCAATTATTAATGTGCATGTTCAGCTAGATGTTGTGCAAAAAGCATTGTCACGATCTATTAACAATACAATTACAATCGTTGTGGCTCTGAAAAGACGCTTGCGATACAAAAATGCCTATCAGACAAGCAAAGTGTGTGTGCATGTTGTTATGAAAGCATTAAAGGAATTATGTTCCAGAGCCCTGTACAAAGCAGAGAACATTTGTATAAATGCCAACTGGAACAATGTTCTCGCAGAAGAACATGGCAACTCTATAGATACTCTTGAAAATCCTAGTGATTTTGATGCAAGTGATGAATCAGACAATGAAACAACTGCTGAAACATTGGTGCATGGATTCATTGATTCACAGTGCATTCGTGACTTGCAAGACAAAATTGTCGAAATTGCACCTGCCGAGGGGCAGTGTCCACTTGGAATATTCAAGGACAAATTTTCTGAGGAAATGAACTTTCCAACACTCTTCTATGGAGATCCACGTGGCACTGATATTACAGAACGATTAAGTTATCATAAAATAGTCTGATGGGAGCTGCTACATTCAAGCGGTTGCTTCTCCTGTCACATAACAAATTTGTTTTTCAAGACAATGCGCATAATAATAGAGCAAGTTATGTCTTGCATGTGGGTCTGAATAAGAAAAGGCCAGTTACAAGGAAGAAAGTTGTTCGCGAAGGATATGAAGTACAAAGTAAACCTAGAAAAAATTCTGAAATCTGATATTGGATACATAGATTTCAAAAACATCCGCACATCTCCTGACTATTTGCAACAAAACAAAAAAAATATTTTTGCAATGATCCGACAATTAGGTCCGCCAACATTTTTCGTCACGTTTACAAGTGCAGAGCACTGCTGGGATCCATTGGTGGTTGCGGTATATGACCTGCATAAGAACATGAAATGTAAAAAAGAAACTGATACACTGGAAAATAGTGACATTGACTACCTCATAAGAAAAGACCTGGTGACATGTACTCGCTACTATAGACATAGAATAAATGCTTTGACACAATTGATATGCCATGATGAAACGTTTTTCGAAAAAATATCGGACTACTTTTTTGTCACTGAATTCCAGAATAGGGGAAATGAACATGACCACGCACTGTTGTGGATAGAGGATGCACCATTGTATGGAGCTGATAACAATTCAGAGATCGAACAATTTGTGGATAAATACATAACATGAAACATAGATCATTTGGATCCAGAACTTGCGAAAGTCCATAGACATTACCATACAAGAAGTTGTAGAAAACAAAAAAACTCACATTGCATATACAACTTTCCCGTGCCGCCAATGAGAGCTACAAGAATCATAGAGCCAGTTAGTGTAGAGGAAAATGTTGTTGTTGAGAAATCTAAATCCTTGTTCACATTTCTAGAAGAAGGGGGATTTGACGAAATGATGAGCTTTGATGCCTTCTTGACACAAGTAAATCTTTCAGAAGATGAGTACATCCAAGCCATACAATGTACGCTTAGGCAACCAACACTTTTCCTTAAACGAAAACTCCCCCATATTTGGAACAACAGTTTCTCCAAGGATATGCCAGTTATGTGGAAAGAAAATACAGATGCACAGTATGTGCTGAATGCATATGCTGCAGCATCATACTGTACCTCGTATATGACAAAGATTGACAAATCTATGACAAGTGCATTCAGAAAAAATACACAAAGAACATGAAAGAAGTCATATTGATGCCATACAAATGATACGCACATTTGGCAATACATTGCTTAATCTTCAACAAATGTCTGCTCAACAAGTAGTTCACATTGCACTTTCCTTGCCCCTCACTTGTAGTTCAAGAAAATCTGTCTTCATAAATACATCTCCACTTGAAAAATGCACATTTGTCCTTAAACCACAAATTTTGTTGCAACAAGAGCCCGACAATTCATAGGACGTGGTATGTCGCTCTAATATGGATTATTACATCCAACATCCATCTCCTATTAGGCATATCTGCTTAGCAAAATTCGTATCACATTACAAAAAAAATGGTGCACCCATATCAAAAAGAAAAAAACCCTTTGTCATACGATTTGTCAAATACAACAAACATTGTGACTATGAAAACTATTGTAGAGAAAAATTGTTGTTGTACATTCCATTTGATGAAAACAAAGAGACATTAATGCATAACTTATGTACATGGGAGGCTATGTATGTTGCGTCTGAGACTATGGTGCAAACCAATGAAGCTAGATTTACCTACAATGTTAATCCAACATGGGGTGATCTAGAGGTTGCACTTAATGACCTAGAAAACCCTAGCGATCATGATGACACATTTAGAGACCCAAAAACAACCAGAACTGCTTCTGAGTCCTATGACTTACAAGGAGATTTTCCTCGTCCTCCAGCGGCTGGAAGTGAAAAACGTATCAATCTTGGTTTTCAAGTTACAAAACATCCTTTCCTAATTGAAAATAATGAATACCACAAAATAAGACGTCTGTTGAATCGTGAACAACAAACAATTGTAAAGGATATTGCTCCTAAAAAATGCTTGAACATGAACAGTCTTGTGCACGTGTTCCTTACAGGTGGAGCAGAAACATGAAAGACATTCACATCAAAAGCATTGTTCCAAATGCTTATACGAATATATGATTCAAACAATTCCTCTGATCCTATGAAATCAAAGGGCCTAATAGTTTCATACACAGGAAAAGCTGCATACAATGTTGGTGGAACAACGGTCCACTCTACATTTTTAATGCCTTTTAACAAGTCATAGTTTCTTCCACTTAGAAAGGAAATGTTGGATACATTATCAAAGATTTATGAGGAACTCCAACTTGTCTTTATAGATGAAGCATCTTTGATTGGGAGTCGTTTATTGTATTCCATTGACAGCCGACTAAGAAGCATAAAACATGTGCAGACGAAATACTTTGGAAACATTGACATGATATTCTGTGGGGATCTTTACCAGGCACAACCCATCCAAGATTCTTTGATATTTGAACAACCCACGGTCAACATGGAAACAGTCACCCATGACTTCTGGAGAGACAATATTAAATGCTTTGAGTTTCATACTACAATGCGCCAAACAGATGAAACATTCATTGCAATTCTGAATAGAATGCGCACCAACAACCAAACACATGATGACTTGACCCATATCAATTTGAAATACTTACGGCCTACACCAACAGACCAAACATTCTCTTACCTATTCTACAAAAATAAGGATGTTGCAAACCATAACAGCCACATGCTCTCCCTAATGCCTAGAGATGATATCATCATCAATTCCATTGACATAGAAGAAGAAAACCATGGAAATGTGCCACGACATGAACATTCAGTCACTTTACCTTTGTAGCTTGTCCTCAAATTAGAAATATTGGTTGAAATATATGCCTGCAACTATGATTCACAGGATGGCTTGGTGAATGGTGCAGATGGAATATTGAAAGGATATACCAAGACAGAAAAAGTGGATGTCCTTTGGATTAAGTTTCATGAACCACATATAGGCAAGCGACAAGCAAACAAGTTGTCTTATCTATATAATTCAAATACTGGAAGCGATTGGACACCTATTTTGCGAATATCGAAGCCAGTATCAACATCAACAAAGACAGGTCAACTGAAGATTTGAAAATAGTTTCCGATTAAACTTGCATTTGCACGTACAGTCCATAGATCACAAGGACTAACACTTGATAAAGTTGTTTTTCAACCTGCTGGAATTCAGATACATGGACTTGTCTACACAGCATTGTCCCGTGTTAGAAGCATAGAGTCCTTGTATTCACTAAGTCCTCTCACAAAAGATAACTTCAGAGTGAAACATAAAGTTGATATTGAAATCGAATGACTGAGGACCACCGCAAAATGGCAACTGCATTATAATTACCAATCCATACAAACAAATTCATCTGTATCAATTCTCTCGCTTAACACACGCAGCTTAAATGCACACATGGATGATATACTGAATATACATCAAAGTTATTGCAAACTCATATTTGTATGTTTCAAAGCATATCTGTATCTATGATTTGTACACACATTGCTCTAGATGGTGTTCTACTCGAATTATAAAATTTACATTGTGCAGAACTAAAAATAAAAAAAAAAGGTACATCCTCCCAAAAACTATTTCTGACTCTATTCAACGTATTCTATTTTCTTTTTGTATATACACATAGTAGTTTTCTTTTTCTTAACATCTGAACTTATGTTCATATCCGTTTTGCTTTGTACTTTTCTTCGTAGAAACAGACAGGAAAACCAGAGGACGCAAAGAACTCCTACCCACACACATAGACCAAACCATGCAAAGGTGCACCCTTTTCCTACCCGTGTTCCACAGTAAACAGTTTTTCATTTACTTTCTCTGTGTTTTTCAAAATTATTTGTAGCTATGTTTTTTTTTGTTTTGTTTTTTTGCGCATAGAGGCAACTGCCCTGCACATCCACCATCCAACAGATGCAATGTTGGGCCGGCCACCCTGCAAGTCCACTTGTGAATTTCTATATCGCCCAACCATAACGACTATTCACAGGACAGGAAACATTAGAGGCATATTGTGCAGCTCACAAGTGCGTGATCCAAATAATGGCATCTAAAATCTCATCCACCCCGCAAGCCCACCTGTCAAATTGTATATCGCGGAACTGTATGTGCTATTTGTAGAACACACAACAATAGAAGGCTTTATTTTGACCCCTCCCACCCGAGAACCCGCAAGTATGGAATCTGATATGGGTACATGATGTATAAAATCTGATGTCGATACTTAATAAAGGTACATATCTAATTTTTCCTCGTTTCTACACATAGCAGTCTGGTAACCACAGAATTGGTGTTGCACATGAATTATGAAATATGCACTGGGAGTCGGACGGAGCCAAGTCCGTGATTCAAATAAGTGGCTAAGTATGGAATAAGGGATCTTTGCATATTTGATATGTATTGCTCGTTTCTGGGATCCCACTAGCCCTGGATTAGAATGTTGAGTCGGCCAGAACGCAAACCCGCTTGTCAAATTATTGTCATAAGCTATTTGTAAGTAACCTACCAATAAAGCCCCGTTTTTTACCCCGCCAGCCCGAGAAACCGCGATCCAGAAACTGTCAATGGTCTATAAAATATAAGCCAACCCGCAAGTCCCCTTGTCTATTTGTATATCAAGGAACTATGTGTGCTATTTGTAGAAAACCAAACAATAGAGGCATTTATTTTAGCCCGCCCATCCGAGAACCCGCCATCCCGAAAGTGGCAAAGTATGGAATGACATCCGTACATTGCTTCACTAAGAAATTCCGACTCATGCAGCCTCAGCATTGTAAACTCATCAGTTTCATTATGCATTTTCACACTTGGCCATTCCTTCCTTGCTTGCTCTTCCTCGTGCCCGTCACCTTCGCATATCTGTATAATAAGAAATAGGGTTTATATATATACATGTGTGTGTGTGTGTGTGTGTGTGTGTGTCTTCTTTCTAAATATTTAATGCTAACAGGTCATCGTGCAGGCACCGTCTAAGTTGTCATTGATGCGCGCAAGGCTCGAGAAGTTATGCCATCAATGCAATTTATGCGAAGGCTTTTCTTATCCCTTCCCAGTCTTAATTTCAAACACCATGGAATGTCATCCGCACGCCGCCATCTTGCTTCCTTCCAGAAACCTCCAATCTCTTCCAAGTCTTAATTTGAAATACCATGGAATGTCATTCGCACGCCGCCACCTTGGTTCGTTCACGAAACCTTCACTCCTTAAATGTTCTTCATCGTAATTTCCACCTTCGCTCTTCTAAGTATGCAATAATTAAGCTTTAATTCTAACAGGTCATCATACATCACACATATATATTGTCATTAATGAGGATATTTTCCATTCGCACGCATGGAAGCAATGTTTCCGGGGGATTATATTGTCCCCTCCAGTTCTTCATTTCAAGTAGCATCTCGAGAAAATCAATGTTTCGACAAAGTACTGGCACCAGCTCTACAACAGTTTTGTAGAAATACAGTGAACATCTTCCTTACGACCTTCCCATGCAGAAGAAAGGAAAAAGAATTGGAGGGGAGGCAGAGAAGCCCAAAACTTACAGTGAAAACATGGATCTTGACGCTAATCTGGAAAGCATATTATGCAACCTTGATCAGCCCACAGACGGAATTCAGCCTACCTGCTCAATGGACATGGTTGATACCCTAATTTTTTATGAAGATGAATCCTTCGTATTCCAGAATGTTGTTTTCGAATCCGAATCAAAAAATTAATCATTGAAAAAAAAGATGTAAATAATAACCAAAGAATACATCGTTCAGAACTTGACCTTGCCAATATGCAGGCGTCCAAAATCTCTCAACTTCACATTGAAATCGGAGATACTCTTCATGGTTCCGTTGGACTCATGGAAGCCGAAAATGCTAGACTAAAGAACAGCATTAAGGAATTAGAGGAAGCTTTGTTTCCTGTGCCATTGCTTCACAATTCTTTACGAATAGCAATGCCTGCTACTACGTGCACTCCTGCAACAAATCTAAAAGGGTCCTCCAGCTTCCTTGCATCCTGTAGAGGATATGTCAAGAAAATTATCAACAAAAGAATGGAACTGATTACGAAGGCCTGGGAAACATCACAGAATATGGATTCCTTGGGGAGCAGGGCACATAACTTGCTCCTACGTTTGTAGATGGATTTAAAAAATGAAGAAAGTTTCTATGTGCACAGGGTCATCCCTTTTTCCTTTCATGTCAACAACATGGAAGAGACCAGAAGAAGACAACATGATCTCCCTTCCAATAAATGGCTCACTCAATTAGAAGCATACTGGAAAGAGAAAGTGAAAAAGTTGTATGTCATCGTCCAGTCATGTGAGCAAGCACTATCAAAGAAAGAAACATTATTGACAAATCTCACCAAAATAGACTTAGCAGGAAACACAAACGACTTTCAGGACCCCAGCTTAATCCTCAACTCGCTGGCGTCATGTTGGCAGCCAATTCATTTTTTAATTGCTCTTAAAAAAAAAAGCTGCCTACACCCCTTGTCTTATAAACGACAAATCATCGTCGCATTGTGCAACTAGACATTTGTTTCATTTGTGCGACAATTGCAATTTGGTTTCGATTTAATTTTCACAACTGAAAGTGTGAAAACACCTCTTTCATTTTTTGGACTGTCGTCGTCTTTTATTGATTTTTCCGAAAGATACTTGACCATTGGTTTATCACATGACTGCAAAAGATTCTTTCAAACTTATGTCCTTTGGCCTACT
>ML782975.1:150858-168498 GCA_009831015.1 Picea engelmannii
AGATTTTGGGATTTTTCCCCAGATTATGTAAAACAATTTGCTATTATTCACAAGGATGTTTTACCTTGTGAGAAACCTATATAAACCTATGGTTTTTGTAATAATGATCATCCTCAGTTGTGGGAGAACAAGGATATAGAATTTTGATATAGACTGGAGAAGAATTGATGTTTTGTCATAGCTTTTGCTTTTCAATATATCAACATTTTGTTTCATGTTTTGTATATCACTTTGTTTATGGTTTAGTATTACTTTTTCTATCTAAATCAAATTCAAATGATATAATTCTATTAATGTTATCTATATCTTGTTTCTTCTAAATCGATAAAAGACATAACAATTGTTAGTTCATTTTTTGAATGATAGCTTTGTCTTCTTCATAGATTGAATTGTTGCATATAAGTTTTCTGCATAATAGGTTTCCCTTATTGCAGAGATTTATTATCAGAAGATTGTTATGATTTTCTTTTATGTCTTGTTTGTCCTGTAAAACACTTCAAGGAGCAGCATAGCTGAACGTTTACGAGAAGCTTAAGGACTAAATGGTGTGAATTTCTTCCTCCAACCAGCTTAAGAAGTCATCTTACACAGGGCAGACTTGGAGCGTCTCCAGGTCAATTAGTACATTGTTTACTGTTTTTATTAAGTAGTTTAATATAGATAGTAATTTAATTAGATTTATATTAGATTGTTTAATTTCAGTAAATATATTCGATTGTTTAATTTCAGTAATGTTTGTTTCTTCTTCATAAAACATAAAAATCAAAAAGAGATTCTTGGTTGTCTTAGGGAAGAATATACATGAGTTTTGCAGGTTTTAATCAAATCTGTAGATTGTTCATAGTGTACATTTGTGAATAAGGAATATTGCAGCTGATAATTAGGTAGTTGATTTGAGTTATTATAATAGTAATTAGTGGATTGTATAGATTAATTAGTATTTAGTGTATTAGTTCCTTTTCTTTGTTTTATTAGTTTATAGTTTCCTCTATTTTAGTTAGTTTCTTGTATTTAGTTATAGTTTAGTTTGTTTTATTCACCTTTAGTTAGATTTCTTAGCTCATATCATTTCTCTCTTTGGTTTTCATAGAAGACCTTAGAGCGGCCAACGGAGCCGTTAAATTCGTCAGGGTGGTCCATTCCAAACGGCTTGGGTTATTTAGACAACCCCGGACCGGTTCCACTCTCCCAGTTGACGGACGATCAATTTCGCCCGTCAACACGTCAACCAAACAAGCTTTCAATAAACAAGTTGATAATTTGAAAGCCTTATCTTTAGAAATTTTTACAGCATTATTGAATATCATGAACAAGAGGTGCACAACTGGCTAGTCTGGTATTCGGTACAGAATGCAGACATCGATGAAACTCTGTGCAAACTTTGAATTGATCTAAGTGAATTAGGAAATGAAGTTTTCAACATTCAAATCCGCAATGACATCAACGTCGCCCCTTTGAGAAACTATATTGAAGAGAACTTGAAGTGGGTCATTTCCCAAATCCAACAGGGAAATGCATAGTTCTTTCTTTGTCAATTCAGTTATTCCAACTTCTCTGAGTAGAAATCTATAGCCAAAAAATGATGTTACCATTTCTACTTTTAAGGTATTACATTCTACCGTGTCCAACTCCTTTCCACAATCCTATTTCTTATACATATTTATGATATGGTTCGCGGGAGCCCCAATCCCAGTCTATATGACAAACGCATTTACATTTTCAGGGATATGTAACAAACTATTATTTTTTTCATATACTCCAAATAAAACTATTCTTTTGTCTGCTTATATATTTACGTGTTCCTAGATTTTTATATTCAGCCATGCTGAATGTGAAGACATTCTGTTTAATTTATCTCAATTATCTTTTTGTCCTATGAATCTTTTCTCTGGCCTCGTTATTTTCAAAATAAAGTATGAAATAAATCACTGACTCAAATTTGAGATATCATCTTTCATATATATATGTGTGTGTGTGTTTCTTTAAATTTTCAGGAATATCTAACAGGTTTCATTATTTTTTATATAAATGTCATGAAATTGTGTTCGCTACTTTTTTTGTACTCAAACATCTAGAGAATATGTCATTTGTTGGATCTTTACCACCTGTGCTTCATACTTTTGCCACAAAAGCCCTTAAAATTTAAATAGTTCGTAAATCCGCTTCACAATTTGTATATCACCGAACTGTGGGTGGTATTTAAAAAATTGCATATTTGGTATGTGTAACTTATGCTCTCCAGGAACCTATAATTTGATACATTTCAATTTCTTGTATCCACTAGCCCCTGTTTTAAAGAAAACTAATTCGGGAATGTTATTTATTTGGTCCTTTTGTCCACCACCCTTTGTAACAGACGTTGGCAGCAGGACATGGAACAACAGAAGCTCCATTTTCAGGTCACCAGCCCGAGAACCCGCGATCCAAAAACTAGACAAGTTTCGATTCAGGGTTCCCTCCATGCTCTAATTCAGGAATGCTAGTTTTTTTCCTGCTTTTATATGTTCGTAAAATTTCATAGAGACTATGTACACAAAGTTACGTATTTGCTATGTATAGTTTATGGTCTCCACAAACCTTAAATTTCATAAATTTCATTTTCTTGTGTCGATGAGTGCCTGTTTTAAAGAAAACTAATTCACGAATGATATATATTTGGTCCTTTTGTCGATCTCTCTGTATGTCTATGTAAATAAAACTAATTCGCGAATGCTAAATTTTTTGAACACAATCCCCTTAAAATTCAAATAGTCTGCAACTCCAATTGTCAATTTGTATATCGTGGAATTGTCGGTGTTATTTGTAGGACACGGATCCGCAATCCAAAAACTGGTCAACTCAAGAACCCTCTCTTTTAAAGAAAATAATTAGGGAACGTTTTTTTTTCATGCTTATGTTAACCAGCCTATGTAATAGACATCAGTACTATGTTTTTTTCCTTTCTTTGTCCACCAACATATGTAAAAAGAAAAACTAATTCGGAAATGCTAAACTTGTTTTAATTAATTATAAACGATTTTATTGATATTAAAATAAGTTATTGAGTTTATTATTTCAATTTGTTTATTTGACACGAGCCTCTCCAAATTCAAACACTCCGCAAGTCCGATTGTCAATATGTATATCATGGAACTCTACCTGTTATTTGTAGCACAAGGAACAACAAAAGCCCGCATTTAAGGTCGGCAGCCCGATAACCCGCCTAATTCCGCAACGCAATTTTTTTCATGCTTACGTTCACCAGCCTATGTAACAGACGTCAGTACTATTTTTTTTTCTTTTTTTGTCCACCATCATATGTAAAAAGGAAAAATGATTTTGGGAATGCTAAACTTGCTTTATTTAATTATAAATTATTTTATCGATACAAAAATAAGTTATTCAGTTTATTATTTCAATTTTCTTATTCGACACGAGTGACTTCAACTTCAAGTAATCCGCAAGTCCGACTGTCAATATGTATATCGTGAAACTCTAGGTGCTATTTGTAGACCACGAAACAAAAGATGCCCAATTTGCATCCCGCCAGTCCGACAACCTGGGATCCATAAATTTCAAATAGTCCGCAAAACAGCTTCTCAATTTGTATATCGCGGAACTCTCGATGCTATTTGTAGGCAACGGAACAACACAAGCACAATTTTCAGCCCGCAACCCCAACAACCCGGAATGAAGCTTACGTGTATGCTCTATATATCTACTTCATCAAATCACATATTTTATTTTCGTAGGCCACAGAACAACAGAAGCCTGATTTTCAGCCCGAGAACCCACGATCCAAAAATTCAACTAGTCCGCAAAACTGCTTGTAAATCCCCAGGTCCCCAGCCCGACAACCCGCGATCCAAAAACTAGCTAAGTCAAGAACCCGCTCTTTCACAATTAACAATACAATGTACAATTACAATTGTACATGGGACGTTGTGTATGTTGCGTCTGAGACTATGGTGCACATCAATGAATTCATGGCTTCTGGAGAGACAATATTAAATGCTTTGAGTTTCATACTACAATGCGCCAAACAGATGAAACATTCATTGCAATTATGAATAGAATGTGAACCAACAGCCAAACACATGATGACTTGACCCATATCAATTTGAGATGCTTACGGCCTGCACCAACAGACCCAACATTCCCTTACATGTTCTACAGAAATAAGGATGTTGCAAACCATAACAGCCACATGCTCTCCCTAATGCCTGGCATGGAAATGTGCCACGACATGAACATTCAGTCACTTTACCTTTGCGTATTGTCCTCAAATTAGAAATGTTGGTTGAAATATATGCCTACAACTATGATTCACGGGATGGCTTGGTAAATGGTGCAGATGGAATACTGAAAGGCTATACCAAGACAGAAAAAGTGGATGTCCTTTGGATTAAGTTCCATGAACCACATATAGGCAAGTGACAAGCAAGCAAGTTGTCTTATCTATATAATTCAAATACTGGAAGCGATTGGACACCTATTTTGCGAATATTGAAGCCAGTATCAACATCAACAAAGACAGGTCAACTGAAGATTCGAAAACAGTTTCCGATTAAACTTGCATGTGCACATACAGTCCATAGATCACAAGGACTAACACTCTATAAAGTTGATTTTAGGCCTGCTGGAATTCGGATACATGGACAACACTGTCCCGTGTTAGAAGCATAGAGTCCTTGTATTTACTAAGTCCTCTCACAAAAGATAACTTCAAAGTGAAACAAAAAGTTGATATTGAAATGGAATGACTGGGGACCACCGCAAAATGGCAACTGCATTATGATTACCAATACATACAAACAAATTCATCTATATCAATTCTCTTGCTTAACACACGCATCTTAAATGCACACATGGATGATATACTGAATGACTATGATATAATGCAATCCGATATTCTATGCTTGCAAGAAACACACATGGAATTATGCATGCAGAACAAACAATTCCCAAATCACAATTGCATATCAAGTTACATTACACATGGGGTCATGATACTGGTGAAAAAACATCTACCAATTTTGGACCATATACATATCGAAGAAAACAATATTGAGCTAGTGCTTGCAAAAAAAAATTCTCATGAAACAGAAGTTGCAATACGGAATCTGTATGTTGCTCCCCATGCAGCATTCTCCAACATAGTACATGTTATTTCCAATGCATTGACCCATTTCCATCTGAACGGACTCATTGTACTTGTAGGAGACTTCAATATCGATATGCTACAAAATACTGGCAGAACAAAAGAATTGGAAAACTACATGCACAAATACAGTCTCCGCTTTCTTATGAACAACACAGTCCATGTGAAAATGCACTAATTGACCATGTCTGGTCCAATGTGCCCATTCCTCAATACATTATGTTTGTCTTAGACACATATTGGTCTGATCACGATACAATTGGTATTGCACTTGAATTATGACATATACATCAAAGTTATTGCAAACTCATATTTGTATGTTTCAAAGCATTTGTGTATCTCTGATTTGTACACACATCGCTCTAGATGGTGTTCTACTCGAATTATAAAATTTACATTGTGCAGAAATTAAAAAAAATAAAAAATAAAAAATAAAAATAAAAATAAAAAGGTACATCCTCCCAAAAACTATTTATGACTCTATTCAACGTATTCTATTTTCTTTTTGTATATGTACATAGTAGTTTCCTTTTTCTTAACATCTGAACTTATGTTCATATCCATTTTGCTTTGTACTTTTCTTCATAGAAACAGACAGGAAAAGCAGAGGACAAAAAGAACTTATACCCACACACGTAGACCAAACCATGCAAAGGTGCACCCTTTTCCTGCCCGTGTTCCACAGTAAATAGGTTTTCGTTTACTTTCTCTGTGTTTGTCAAACTTATTTGCAGCTATGTGTTTTTTGGTTTTTTTTTGTTTTGCACATAGAGGCAACTACCCTGCACATCCGCCATCCAACAGATGCAATGTTGGGTCAGCCACCCCGCAAGTCCACTTGTGAATTTCTATATCACCCAACCATAACGGTTATTCGTAGGAAAAGAAACATTAGAGGCATATTGTGCATCTCGCAAGTGCGCGATCCAAATAATGGTGTCTAAAATATCAGCCACCCCGCAAGTCCGCCTATCAAATTGTATATCGTGGAACTATATGTGCTATTTGTAGAACACAAAACAATAGAAGGCTTTATTTTGACCCCTCCTGCCCGAGAACCCACAAGTATGGAATGCGATATGGGTACATGGTGTATAAAATCTGATGTCGATACTTAATAAAGGTACATATCTATTTTTGCCTCATTTCTACACACAGCAATCTGGTAACCACAGAGTTGGTGTTGCACATGAATTATGAAATATGCACTGGGAGTCGGACGGAGCTAAGTCCGTGATCCAAATAAGTGGCTAAGTATGGAATAATGGATCTATGCATATTTGATATGTATTGCTCGTTTCTGGGATCCCGCCAGCCCTGGAGTATAATGTTGATCCGGCCATAATGCAAACCCGCTTGTCAAATTATTGTCATAAGCTATTTGTAAGTAACCTAGCAATAGAGCCCCGTTTTTTACCCCGCCAACCCGAGAACCCATGATCCAGAAACTATCAATGGTCTATAAAATATAAGCCAACCTGCAAGTCCCCTTGTCTATTTGTATATTGCGGAATTGTGTGTGCTATTTGTACAACACCAAACAATAGAGGCATTTTTTTTAGCCCGCCCGTCCGAGAACCTGCCATCCCGAAAGTGGCAAAGTATGGAATGACATCCGTACATTGCTTCGTTGAGCGATTCTGACTCATGCAGCCTCAACAATGTAAACTCGTCAGTTTTATTATGCACTTTCACACTTGGCCATTCCTTCCTTGCTTTCTCTTCCTCGTACCCGTCACCTTCGCATATCTGCATAATAAGAAATAGTGTTTATATGTGTGTGTGTGTGTGTGTGTCTTCTTTCTAAATATTTAATGCTAACAGGTCATTGTGCAGGCACCATCTAAGATGTCATTGATGCCCGCAAGGCTCGAGAAGTTCTACCATCAACGCAATTTATGCGAAGGATTTTCTTATCCCTTCCCAGTTTTAATTTCAAATGCCATGGAATGTCATTCGCATGCCACCAGCTTGCTTCCTTATAGAAACCTCCAATCTCTTCCAAGTATTAATTTGAAATACCATGGAATGTCATTCGCACGCCGCCACCTTGGTTTGTTCACGAAACCTTCACTCCTTAAATGTTCTTCGCCGTAACTGCCACCTTCACACTTCTAAGTATGAAATAATTAATCTTTACTTCTAACAGGTCATCATACATCACACATAGATATTGTCATTAATGAGGATACTTTCCATTCGCACGCATGGAAGCAATGTTTCTGGGGGATTATGTTTTCCCCTCTAGTTCTTCATTTCAAGAAGCATCTGGAGCAAATCAATGTTTCGACAAAGTACTGGCACCAGCTCTACAACAGTTTTGTATAAATACAGTGAACATCTTCCTCACGACCTTCCCATGCAGAAGAAGGGAAAAAGAATTGCAGGGGAGGCGGAGTAGCCCAAAAATTATAGTGAAAACATGGATCTTGACGCTGATCTGGAAAGCATATTCTGCAACCTTGATCAACCCGCAGACGGAATTCAGCCTACCTGCTCAATGGACATGGTTGATACCCTAATTTTTGATGAAGATGAATCCTTCGTATTCCAGAATGTTGTTTTCGAATCTGAATCAAAAAAATTAATCATTGAAAAAAAAGATGTAAATAATAACCAAAGAATACATTGTTCAGAACTTGAACTTGCCAATATGCAGGCATCCAAAATATCTCAACTTCACATGGCAACCGGCGATGCTCTTCATGGTTTCGTTGGACTCATGGAAGCCGAAAATGCCAGACTAAAGAACGGCATTAAGGAATTAGAGGAAGCTTTGTTTCCTATGCCATTGCTTCACAGTTCTTTGCGAATAGCAATGCCTGCTACTACGTGCACTCCTGCAACAAATCTAAAAGGGTACTCCAGCTTCCTCACATCCTGTAGAGGATATGTCGAGAAAAATATCAACAAAATAATGGAACTGATTACGAAGTCCTGGGAAACATCACAGAATATGGATTCCCTGGGGAGCAGGGCACATAACTTGCTCCTACTTTTGCAGATGGATTTTAAAAATGAAAAAAGTTTCTATGTGCACAGGGTCATCCCTTTTTCCTTTCATGTAAACAACATGGCAGAGACCAAAAGAAGACAACATGATATCCCTTCTAATAAATGGCTCACTCAATTAGAAGCATGCTAGAAAGAGAAAGTGAAAAATATGTATGTCATTTTCCAGTCATGTGAGCAAGCCATATCAAAGAAAGAAAAATTATTGACAAAGCTCACCAAAATAGACTTAACATGAAACACAAATGGCTTCCAGGACCCCAGTTGAATCCTCAACTCGCTAGCATCAACCAAACAAGATTTCGATAAACAAGTTGATAATTTGAAATCCTTGTCTTTAGAAATTTTTTACAGCATTATTGAATATCATGAACAAGAGGTGCACAACTGGCTAGTCTGGTATTCGGTACAGAATGCAGACATCGATGAAACTCTGTGCAAACTTTGAATTGATCTAAGAGAATTAGAAAATGAAGTTTTCAACATTCAAAACCGTAATGACATCAACATCGCCCCTTTGAGAAACTATATTGAAGAGAACTTGAAGTAGGTCATTTCCCAAATCCAACAGGGAAATGCATAGTTCTTTCTTTGTCAATTCAGTTATTCCAACTTCTCTGAGTAGAAATCTATAGCCAAAAAATGATGTTACCATTTCTACTTTTAAGGTATTACATTCTACCGTGTCCAACTCCTTTCCACAGTCCTATTTCTTGTACATATTTTTGTTATGGTCCGCGGGAGCCCCAATCCCAGTCTATATGAAAAACGCATTTACATTTCCAGGGATATGTAACAAACTATTAATTTTTTCATATACTCCAAATAAAACTATTCTTTTGTCTACTTATATATTTACGTGTTCCTAGATTTTTATCTTCAGCCATGCTGAATGTGAAGACATTCTGTTTAATTTATCTCAATTCTCTTTTTGTCCTATGCATCTTTTCTCTGGCCTGATTATTTTCAAAATAAAGTATGAAATAAATCACTGACTCAAATTTATGGTCCGCGGGAGCCCCAATCCCAGTCTATATGACAAACGCATTTACATTTCCAGGGATATGTAACAAACTATTAATTTTTTCATATACTCCAAATAAAACTATTATTTTGTCTACTTATATATTTACGTGTTCCTAGATTTTTATCTTCAGCCATGCTGAATGTGAAGACATTCTGTTTAATTTATCTCAAGTCTCTTTTTGTCCTATGCATCTTTTCTCTGGCCTGGTGTTTCTTTAAATTTCCAGGAATATCTAACATGTTTCATTATTTTTTATATAAATGTCATGAAATTGTGTTCGCTACTTTTTTTGTACTCAAACATCTAGAGAATATGTCATTTGTTGGATCTTTACCACCTGTGTTTCATACTTTTGCCACAAAAGCCCTTAAAATTTAAATAGTTCGCAAATCTGCTTCTCAATTTGTATATCGCCGAACTGTGGGTGGTATTTAAAAAATTGCATATTTGGTATGTGTAATTTATGCTCTCCAGGAACCTATAATTTGATACATTTCAATTTCTTGTATCCACTAGCCCCTATTTTAAAGAAAACTAATTCGGGAATGCTATTTATTTTGTCCTTTTGTCCACCACCCTTTGTAACAGACGTTGGTAGCAGGACATGGAACAACAGAAGCTCCATTTTCAGGTCCCCATCCCAAGAACCTGCGATCCAAAAACTGGACAGGTTTCGATTCAAGGTTCCCTCCATGCTCTAATTCGGGAATGCTAGTTTTTTTCCTACTTTTATGTGTTCGTAAAATTTCATAGAGAGTATGTACATAGAGTTACGTATTTTCTATGTATAGTTTATGGTCTCCACGAACCTATAATTTCATAAATTGTAGTTTCTTGTGTCGATGAGTGCCTGTTTTAAAGAAAACTAATTCGCGAATGCTATCTATTTGGTCCTTTTGTTGACCGCCCTGTATGCCTATGTAAAGAAAACTAATTCGCGAATGCTAAATTTTTTGAACACAAACCCCTTAAAATTCAAATAGTCTGCAACTCCAATTGTCAATTTGTATATCGCAGAACTGTCGGTGCTATTTGTAGGACACAGACCCGCAATCCAAAAACTGGTCAACTCAAGAACCCTCTCTTTTAAAGAAACTAATTCGGGAACGTTTTTATTTTCATGCTTATGTTAACCAGCCTATGTAACAAACATCAGTACTATGTTTTTTTCCTTTCTTTGTCCACCAACATATGTAAAAAGCAAAACTAATTCGGAAATGCTAAACTTGTTTTAATTAATTATAAACGATTTTATTGATATTAAAATAAGTTATTGAGTTTATTATTTCAATTTGTTTATTCGACACGAGCCTCTCCAAATTCAAACACTCTGCAAGTCCAATTGTCAATATGTATATCGCGGAACTCTACCTGCTATTTGTAGCACAAGGAACAACAAAAGCCCGCATTTAAGGTCGGCAGCCCACATTTAAGGTCGGCAGCCCGATAACCCGCCTAATTCTGCAACGCAATTTTTTTCATGCTTATGTTCACCAGCCTATGTAACATACGTCAGTACTATTTTTTTTTCTTTTTTTGTCCACCAACATATGTAAAAAGGAAAACTGATTTCGAGAATGCTAAACTTGCTTTATTTAATTATAAATTATTTTCTCGATATAAAAATAAGTTATTCAGTTTATTATTTCAATTTGCTTATTCGACACGAGCGACTTCAACTTCAAGTAATCCGCAAGTACGATTGTCAATATGTATATCGTGGAACTCTAGGTGCTATTTGTAGACCACGAAACAACAGATGCCCAATTTGCAGTCCGACAACCCGCGATCCATAAATTTCAAATAGTCTGCAAAACAGCTTCTCAATTTGTATATCGCAGAACTCTCGATGTTATTTGTAGGCAACGGAACAACACAAGCAATATTTTCAGCCCACGACCCCGACAACCCGGAATGAAGCTTTCGTGCATGCTCTATATATCTACTTCATTTTTATTTTTGTAGGCCACGGAACAAGAGAAGCCCGATTTTCAGCTCGCCAGCCCGAGAACCTGAGATCCAAAAATTCAACTAGTCCGCAAAACTACTTGTCGATTTGTATATCACGGAATTCTAGGTGTTATTTGTAGACCACGAAATAACAGGTCCTCGGCCCGACAACCCGCGATCCAAAAACTAGCTAAGTCAAGAACCCGCTCTTTTTAAGAAAACTAATTCAGGAACGCAATTGTTTTCATACTTATGTTCACCACCCTATGTAACAGACATCAGTACTATTGTTTTTTCTTTTTTTGTCCACTAGCATATGTAAAAAGGAAAACTTATTCAGGTAACAACAAAAGCCTGATTTTCAGCACGGCAGCCCCAGAACCCGCAATCCAAAAATTCAAATAATCTGCAGGACCGCTTGTCAATTTGTATATCGCGGAAGTGTTCGTGCTATTTGTAGACCATGGAACAAAAGAAGCCCAATTTTCAGTCCACCACCCCAACAACCCAAAAACCCATGTCAATTCTGCACCAAACACTTCTCCAGGAACCTAGGTAACAGACGTTACTACTAATTTTTTTGTGTTTTTTGTCCACAATCGTATGTAAAACATTTGTTAAGAATACTATTTTTTATACGATGCCCATAAAATTCTAATAGTCCGCAAATCTGGTTGTCACTTTGTATATCGCGGAACTATTTTTTTCGATTTTTGCCCACGTACCCATGTACTTCAACTCCCTACCCACGTGTCTCCTGACTTTAACTTCAGCTTGCTCTACTTTGAGTGCGCCCTGCTCTGCCTTCACATCCTTTCAACGGAACTCGTTGGGCCTTTACTCTGTGCGTGTGGCCATTTATGCAAACTCACCATCTCCCTGACCTATTTCAATTGCTCCACCGGCTCCAGATGGCGCATTCTTTCCTGGTTTTTCTTCTAAGAGCTCTGCCTCCTACCCAGCCTTTCCCTGCTCTACTTTTGTCTTCTCCTGCTTTGTTGCTGGCACATTTTCTCTCTCCCACTGTCCCGAATATGCCCCGACTATGAGGGAAGTCGAAACGTGGGTCGACCTGCCAGCCAAACCGGCCCCGCCTGGTCATCCGTCCCCTGCCTACTCCCTCACTACTATCCTCCTCCTCTTCAACCACCTCCTCCTCGTCCCTAGCACAGTCCACTAAAATTCTCGCTTCTCTCTCGCCCCTTGCTGCGTCCCTTGCCCTAGTGCAAAGCCTGGTGTTTGACCTACGTCAGAACATGGACAACCTCCAATTCCGCCTAGACGCCCTGGACAGCAAAGCCTCTCAACTTATGCAATTTCTCACCACGTTACAGGATGCTCATCACCTCCCACCATAGGCAGGCCAAGCAACAATAGCCCAACCAGCAGCAACCTGTGCACCAGTGTTGGCACTGGAACAGAAGAAAGAGCATGTGCCATCACAAATGGATGACACCATGCAACTATACTGAACACCAGTCGATGAAGAGCCATGTAATGTTCCTGACTTGGCTAGTCTAGGAAACGTTGCTAATGTGTGTGTAGGATCAAAGGTTTACAACATATAAATGATCATACAAATAATAAACATGACAAAGGACTGCAAAGTTTGTATTATGGTATTTCTGTGGATTACAAAATGGTCGAATGCGGCTGAATACACTGACAATACTCGACTAGATCAAGAGACAAAGGATCTTAGCCGGAATACAAATAAGTAACTGCGGCTGAATAAAATAACAACACTCGACTAGATCAAAAGACAAAAGGATCTTGCCTGCACGGGTGTAGACGGATTGGCAAGTGTCGTGTAAATGGAACAAAATTTGTAAAATGAAGTCTCATGTTCGATTCTCACCCGGACTTACTCGTGCGCCATTCTTGCGGGCTGGGTGGTTGCACCTAGGGTTATAGTGGTAGCCGTTGGGGATCGACCCCGTGTCACGTGAGTACGAGAACCGCGAAGTTGTCGATTCCCCCAGTTAAAAAAAAAAAAAAGACAAAATGATCTTAGTCAGAATACAAATAAGCAACTAAAAGATAATACCCGGAATATGGGAGCACTGCGGAATCAATGAAGAATGATGGAAGACCTGGATGATCTTCCCAGTGGCTAGGGTGTGTCTTTCAACACCGAAATCAGCCAACTGGTCTCTTCCTCCTGGAATGCACTGAACTATCTCTCCTTAGATGTGCCTCTTCTCTTCAATGACAAGTCATAATTTGGATAATGATGAATTACGTCGCGGACCCTTCCTTTATAGCTTTCCAAAACCCTAAATCCTTGCTAAAACTCTAATTCACTGTTGACTTCCAAAACCCTAAATCACTGTTGAAACCCTAATTCACTGTTGACTTCTTCCCTCCAAGTGACTTTTACTTTATTTTATTATTCCATGATTAAATCACTTAATTAATTAAGTGATTAACCATTTTACCTCTAAAAAGTGATTTATCCATCCTTATGGTTCTCCAGCCACTGAAAGTCACTTCTCACCATCTTATCATGTAGTGCTCTTCTTCCCGGTTCCGATGAGCTATCACATTAAGAGGTTTCTCCAAGTAATATGCCCATTATGACCTTCTTAGTGAATTTAATTAAGATATGACCCATAATAACTCAAAATTACGGAAATCATCGGAATGCAATGAAACCAAAGCCAAGCTGTGCGGAATGGATCCTAATGATGAACAATGCAATTCGAGCCCAAATAAACTCCTCAGTATCTCCCGAACTCTCTGTCACCCCTATCTGGCTACTCGGGTAAGCATAACACTCTCAAATGTTGTAATGTTATAATGTCCCAAAATGTGGACATTACAGTCCTCCCTGCCGGAAGATTGCTTGTCCTCAAGCAATAACTGAATCCAACTACATATGATGCCAGGGTACCATATCCACCTGTGTGACACAGGGTAGACTCCCCTCAAGATGTGGTCTCTCCAAGTGCTCACCACGCATGACACCCACATGCTCCTGATGAGTATAATGTTCAATGGCCAAAGAATCTTAGTCAACTCCCTGAACAACCACTCTACTCTAAACTCAACTCCTTCAAATGTTGAACTACCAAGCATTCCAATCCCCGGATCCCATATCAAAATATGAATTGCAATGCCTCGTGAGATATAATCATGTAACATATCACTACCATGAATCTCCTGCAAATAACACACGATCTCAAACCAAAATGAGTATGTCCTACTAGACCATACCAAACCCAACATGGCCCCCACTGATTCAACATGTTGTTGCCATAGTGAGGTACCACAAGACCTCAATGAATCAACAACCGATGATGTGCTCTCCCTAATACTGAAACTCAATGGAAAATCAAGGGGACTTCCCCCTAAAAAGGTCCACTCGTCTCCACCAGTCAATGAAATGCCCAACCCTGTAATCACAGGGTCCCATGCTAGTCTCTGACAGGGACCATCATGCTAATGTTGCTCTACTCTGATCATGATTTTCTGATCAAAGTATCCATTCTGGATCCTCCACTCCTGGATCCTCATAAGATGAAACAAACTATTGACCAAATGGACTCCTGGATCCCATGTCAAATTTGGAAGTTCATCACTTCCAATCCCCACTAACTGTTGATGTGCCCTACCAGTAACTGTTGAAATCACTCCACCCTCATCCCAATGAGAGTCTGAATATGTAGAAACCTCTGAGATATCCTTTGTCCCATGTCCTAGTATACTCTCCATCATGACCAAGGCCTCAACTGTTTGCCCCTGATGATCCACCCCTATATTGATGTATGAAATCAAGACACTCATGTTAGGTGGTCTCGGCCTACCAACTCTCCATGCCCCCTACCATTGTCTAGCTCCCCCTGTGCTGCTATCAATGATGAAAGTATCGGGAAAGACCATCATAAATATCTGCAATCAACTGTAGGACTGGAAAGTAGCATATGCTTTGGTCAATCCAAAGGTCTTAACCAAAAGCTTGTCCATCGGCACCCATGGTAAATAATCACCTATACTCATCACTGAACACCAACCATCGGGTACAACAGTAGGTATATCTACCAACTGTGGGTCAATCATTCTCCATCCATAATCACTCACGCAATTGCTTCTATGGTGAAGGTGATCTCCCAGATCTGTATACTGCTGCAAGGGAGAGGAATCTCCATGCTCTACTGAGTACATATCCTCCCTGCCATCCAATGCGTCCCCTTGAATCCCTTTGTACACCTCTGTATGTCTCTATGAACTACCACTCATCACTGTGTGCCCCTGCATACTCATGTGATCTCTCGTATACACCTGCAACGTCATGGATCCTGGGTGTACTACGGGGTCATCCTCTACATGAAGGTCAACCAATCCTGGAACATAAATGGAAGTGTCCTCAAAATTGCCCCTAGCTCTGGAATCCCCATGTGTACGTGTGTGCCCAACTGTCTCACCACCCCTCGTGAAGGGTGGTCCTTGTGACCTATGGATATCTTCATGTATCTCTGGATCATATATCTCCATACTCATCAGTGATCCTGGGTACTCCTCATGCTCCTCCCTCAATTGGTGCTCCACTGTTGAACCACCAACATCCTCTCGCAATGTGGCTGAGGAATATATCTGACTCTCTACTAAAATAGGTGTAGTGGATTTTTGTCTAGTTTCCTCAAGGAACTCCTCTGATCTGGACTCTGATTCCTTAAGGGTTTTCTGTGTGCCTTCCAATAATCTCTGTGTTCTCACCAACTCATGAGTGAGTCGATCCACCTCAACCTCCTGCTCCCTCAATGCCTTGTGATACATCTCGCCAACCTCTAATAGGTAATCCCTATCCATCAACAACTGTTGGTAGTCGACCCTCATCACAATCACTCTCTCCCTGAGTGTATGTAAGTCATCAATGACAAGACCTGCATCTAAACTATCTTGTGCCATCAAGGCCCTCCAACAATAACCTGCCACCAATGCATGTGTATCATCAATGCATCTAGTGGTTGCCATGATCATGCCCTCATTGACTTTCAACTGTCCTGCCAAGTGTCGTGACTCCTGGTCACAATCCTTCTAAGGTGCTACCTCATGCCTCTCACTGCTAGTGTCAACAATGGAATCCCCAACAACACACTCCTCAAAATATAAGGCACTGGACTGCCCACTGTCCCCTGTGCTACTGAGTCCTCCTGCATGCCACTGCACGCCATCACCAATTGCGGCCCCTATCTGAATCGCACCATATCCCGTATGGGCAGCTGTATCCTCCTATGCACTCACCCTACTAATATCATTTGCGCCTGGATCCCATACATATGTGTCCAGACACATGCTATGGTCATTCCGACCAATAAGGAGTGCATCCTCATCATTGTAGATCGATCCTGGGAGTGAGTGTCCCAACAAGTTGTCGCTCTCCACAACCTGGTCCATCAATGGAATCTCCAAGAGTGGTGAATCACTCTCCTCATACTAATAGGTATGTGTAAGGTCAACTATCTCCAAGCCATACCTCTCCTCCTGGATCTGCAGATCCATATGTTCCTTGTGTACAATCCCCACACAAGGCTCCTCTACCATATCAGGAATGCCACTGATATCCTCATGTGTCGTAGCTAGCATAGGTGACTGAGAAGATGAAAAATGTGGTTCACTCATCATAGGAAGCTTATCATTCTCCATACATGACTTCCTGGAAGCCATGTCTACACCCATCGGTAGGTCATCCAACCTCCTAAGCTCATCATGTTTAAGTGCCAACACATATGAATCCTCACAAGTGTCACCACTATGCTGAAGTGTTGAATCCTCAACATTACCTGATGGGGAAGATGAAGGATATGTGATATCATCCTATCCCTCCAACTGTCCCTCAGATGCACATGACTCACTACCCTTATCAGACTGCTCTAAATAGGCATCTATGGTTTCATTCACATACATCTCTTCATCCTCATTGTCATAGTGCACCTCAACAATTTTCACCTTCCCTTTACCCCTGCATCGGTGATTTGGCTTCCAAGGAACTTTGCAACTGTAGCAACGCTCCCTGCATCCAATGGGTGTAGGCTCCATCTGTGCTTCTGTCAATCCACTCGCTGGTAATGATGTATCTACATCCTTATCTGATTTTCCCCTTAGGCTGGCAGGAAAACCAGCTCTGATACCACTTTAATGTTCCTGACTTGGCTAGTCTAGGAAACATTGCTAATGTGTGCGTAGGATCAAAGGTTTACAGCATATAAATGATCATACATATAATAAACGCAACAAAGGACTACAAAGTTTGTATTATGATATCTTTGTGGATTACAAAATGGTCGAATGTGGTTGAATACACTGAAAATACTCGGCTAGATCAACAGACAAAGGATCTTAGCTGGAATGCAAATAAGCAACTGCGGCTGAATAAAATAACAACACTCAGCTAGATCAAAAGACAAAAGGATCTTAGCCGGAATACAAATAAGCAACTAAAAGATAATACCCAGAATATGGGAGCACTGCGGAATCAATGAAGAATGATGGAAGACTTGGATGATCTTCC
>ML782975.1:168570-204091 GCA_009831015.1 Picea engelmannii
TCACCATCTTATCCTGTAGTTCTCTTCTT
Source organism: Picea engelmannii (assembly GCA_009831015.1). Classification (NCBI taxonomy): domain Eukaryota; kingdom Viridiplantae; phylum Streptophyta; class Pinopsida; order Pinales; family Pinaceae; genus Picea; species Picea engelmannii. Next base: position 168,600 of record ML782975.1, read on the forward strand.
CCCGATTCCGATGAGCTATCACACTAAGAGGTTTCTCCAAGTAATATGCCCATTATGACCTTCTTAGTGAATTTAATTAAGATATGACCCATAATAACTCAAAATTACGGAAATTTTCAGAATGCAACGAAACCAAAGCCAAGTTGTGCGGAATGGATCCTGATGATGAACAATGCAAGTCGGGCCCAAATAAACCCCTTAGTATCTTTCGAACTCTCTATCAACCCTATCTGGCTACTCGGGTAGGCATAACACTCTGAAATGTTGCAATGTTATCATGTCCCAAAATGGGCACAATACAAGCCGCCTCCTCCTGGTGACACGACATTTGTCGCCTTCTGCATGGCCCCGTTGTGGCACTACAGCCCATACGGTCATCTGCCTATTGTTTTCCTCTGTTATTTTGTCATCTGCATGTCAACCTTTCATGCATTTGTCCATAGTTACTATAGTTATGTTGTCTACACTTTCCACAGTTGTAACGGCCACCCTTACGGGCCACAATTTTGAACTTTTTTTGCATTAGTAACAGTCTACACTTCAGTTATGAAGCGGTTCGGTTGGCTGAGCTGGTTTCCCCTCAGGGCAGCTCAGTTCATACAATGTTATAATATTCTATAAATTATTGTCTCATGTATATGACGGAATTGTTAAATGTATATCACGGAACTGTTTGGTGCAAAAAGTATATCACCGAACACCCTCGACATCAAAATCTTCATACAATGTTATAATATTGTATAAATTACTCAGTCTCATGTATATGATGGAATTGTTTGTTGCAAACTGTATATGACATAACTGTTAAATAAAATGAACCCGCGACTTCGCCTACATGCCACTCCATAATTGTTGGGTTGCATTGGTTAAGTACCAAACATTAATATTTTTTGATAAATTTCAAATAAAACTAATTCAAGAATACCACGTGTACTGCAACTTGCTACCTACGCATTTACTTTGCGTCCAGCCTGGCAGGGACTACGCTGCCATGCAACACTTGTTAAAAAAAATAATTATTTTATACTCTTTGAAATTAGAGAATTGAAGTAATATAAAGAATATTTCGGTGGTGGAGCTATGGTCTAGCGATGAGTTTATTCATGGTAATAATGTAAGTACCCAACACAATATACATACCAAATAAAAGTAAAAAAAAGAAGGACATACCAAATAAAAGTAAAAAAAAGGACATACTAAATAAAAGTTAAAAAAAAAAAAAAGGGAAGTTGTATATGGAAGAAAATATTTCAACACATTTGTTGAGAATTATTTTGAATTTATTTATTTCCAAGTTCAATATTTTGATAAGCCTAGATTTTTATGGTTGAAACTGCTTAACATTTAGTTTTTGTAGGTGCAGTTGTCGATATGTTTGGAGGAGTTGTGGGCATACTTATATGTGCAAGTAAAGAGCATATATTGTATGGAACCATTCACCAATCACCGAATACTAAACTTCAACCAAATACTAAATTTCAGTGGGTGGTTTGAGTTAGAAGAGATGTCGAGTATGGAAACATTGGTATCGTTGGAGGTGTTGGTGGCAGAGATATGTGAGGGTTGGTGCAGTGGATTAGAGAGCTCTGAAGTAATAATATATTAGCCAGTGCTTTGAAATACTCACAACAAAGTGGTAGCAAAATACCTACCATGAATTTGGAAGAGCACAAGAATCCACTATGTTGGAGACTATTATTGTAAGTAGAGACTTCACGGGTATATGCTACTATCATTAGCCTTCTCTATGATGTTGCTTAATCAGATGTTTCAACCGGCCATGTCCATGTCTGGATTTGCTCCTGGTGTTGTTCTATCTTCATATGAGTATGTCTTCTTTTATGAGAAGACTTGGGGGTAGTATGCCTATGTCAATAAGGCAGCGAGGGAAGAAGGCAATGAGGTCGTCCAAGAAGGGTGATGGGAAGGATATTCAGATGGAGAAGACTTGGGGTTAGTATGCCTATGTTAATAAGGAAGTGAGGGAAGAAGGCAGTGAGGTCGTCCAAGCATGGAGATGGGAAGGCTATTCAGATGTTCCAGTGTCAGAGCCAGGAAGAGCCATCCAACGAGCCACTATTTGCCAGAGCCATGATTGTTTCTCAGAGACAAGAGCCATCCAGCAAGCCACTATTTGTCAGAGCCATGATCGTTTGTCAGAACCACTATTTGTAGCCATGATTCTTATGGATTAATCCAAGAAGATAGAAATAAAACTTACTAACAACCAAAATATCATTGTATGTGAGGTTGCCTAAAATTTAGGCTAATTCGGGCTAAGGGATTAATCCAAGAAGATAGAAATAAAACTTACGAACAACCAAAATATCATTGTATGTGAGGTTGCCTAAAACTTAGGCTAATAGTTATAATAGGCATAAAAACTTATGCTATCTAAAATCAGCTAGGCAATAAGAGTCCAATCTTATTAGCCAATAGTATTTTCAATAAAATCAATTTAAATAATATAAAAAATTAACCAAAAAAAATTTTCCTATGTAGAATTTTGGAAAGCAAAAAAATATTTAAAGTCAAACGTAAACTAATTGACAGTCAAAGCCATATTGAATGCTAGAGTCCCTACTTGAATGCTAGAGTCCCTGCTTGCCTTCGACAGGGACTAATAAGGCTTACAAGTATTATCGAGATGAGTTCATGCATTGGCATGCCTTGAGCTAAAATTTTATCTATCTATGTATTCGACCTATATTCACAACGATCCAAATTTTTTGATAATTACCAGGGGATTATGTGTCTATTCCTTCATAAACGAACTTCTCTTTGAATACCTTTGATCATTTAGGTAATCATTAATTTACAAGGACTTCTTGTTCAACAAGAAAAGTACGCATGACTATATCATCAAAAATATCGAACAATCATTCTGAGAGTTCACCCCAACCACTTCAATTTGTAGTTATCCCTCTAAACATTGAAAGCACAACAATAACTTGTTTCCCAATGCAGCCTCGACAACATTAGTAAAGGTCTGCTCACAATAGATACAAATAGTGGCAGCTAGTGGTAAGAAACCATTGTTTGCATCTTTGTGTATTGTTTTACTTAAAACGCCTAGGTCTAGAAGTTTACCGGCTAAAGTTCATTATGCAGTCAATTCATTTAGTTAAATACATCAATCTGTTTTCAAGCAATCTTTAATAAGAAATGGATCAACCAACTAGGATACATCTATTTTATAATAAAAGGATCGACCAACCAAGGTATGCTTAAAATTGAGGATGTTCTCATTATCAGGATTAATCAACAATTATCATTTGAAAAAAAAGAGTCAAGACGTATTTCACATTCGAGGTTTGAAGTGTACACCTCTCGTAGATTAGAGAAGAAATAAAATTAGAATATATATCACCCCATCAATGCCTCAGACCTTAGGCCGTTTAAGGAATAATCTAAACATAATTTAACCCATATTTTTTATAAAAAAAACGCAGAGAACAAATCAAGATGTCATATACAGGAAATAACTTGATTTTAGTACATATTATGAAGGTAATAATCAATATCTTGTAATTATCTAGTACAATTTCATTTAGATTTATTAAAGGTACCAAGTCAATATAACCAGCATTCCATATTCTCCCATTGAGCAACCAAATATTTTTTTTAAAACAATAACTGAATATTAAATACCGTAACCAAAAACCTTGTGGAAAATTGAATCCAGTTTTCAAATTGGATATTTGCGCAACGTCCATTTCTCTTTCGCTTGTCAATCGAAGGACTTCACCAGTACCTCCCAGCCAACGTTAGGGGTACTCTTGTTCCCCCCTTAGCCCCCTGAGCCGCAAAGGGGCCACACACAAAACCAGAAAACACAATAGCACAAACTTGTCCTCGCAAGGAAGAGCTTCCACTCTTTACACAAGTTTTCCCACCCAAATCTCCACAAGTAAACTAGTCAAGAAAGATTTTGGCATCATAACAATACTTCCAAAATTAGATCCCTTCCCCCTTCCTCTCCATTTATTTTATAGGAAAATTCTCAATGACACATGTCCTCTCATGCAAAAAAAATAAAAATAATAATAATAATAATTTAATTAATGATTAATCACCCACACCACTTGTCACACTCTCCCAAAGTTGCACATGTAAATTCTCTTTTTATTTTATTTAAATAGACATTTTCCCTCACACTCCCCAATTTGTTCCTATTTTTCCTCTTAGTTGTCTCTTAGTTTCCCAATCCCTCATTTATTTTGTGTCCCTTAACTAAATTTCAGTTTGAGTTGGATTAGGAGTCTTCTTTTAGTTAGGATTAGTGGTAGATTGACTAGAGATGCTATTGTATGTGAACAATCTATTCTCTCATGTTTTAATTTCTTTTTATTTAAAAATCTTTTTTATTATTTTCATGCACACATGTGCATCTACCCAACCTTTAATTCTTATTTCCCCTTTGTCTAGAGTTTATTATATCTCAATTCCCTTAACTTATTTAATATTTTAATTAGTCACTTATGTAGACTTAGATTCTTTGTTAGTTTTTCTTGTTCATATTTTAATAATTAAATGCATGTTATTTCTAACAATGTCTAAGTATTTTATTTTACTTTCTAGGCCTTCTAGAATTTTGTTGACTCAATATTTGATTACGCGACATGCCCTTCAAGATGCACCTCTGTGCTCCAAGGGTGCCACTCTCCTTTGAATAGTTTGGAAGTTTTCCAGACACTTGGAGTCAACACTCCACTGGTCGACCTTATGAGAGACTAAGGGATTTTCTAAGGAATAAGGATTATGCCTAATTGTGTGCCCCTTAGAATTATTCATGAGCAACTGTCTCAGTCTTCCCTCATGACATTGTGGACATATCGAACTAGGTAATTGTTAACCTACAACTCAAGTAACGACGAGAGTGCCATTTTCACACTGTTAAATTGGGGTTTGGGACCTTCCTACAAAATTAAAAGAGCCCATTTTCCAGGGTCAACATGGTGTATTCTACTGTATGGTTTCAGTGATACAAAATTTTTATTTATTTACCAAAAACAAAAATTGGTTGCTACTTTGCAATTTATGAAATCTAACTAGTCATTATATATGAAAACAAAAAATGCGTCTAGTTAACATGTACTATGAAATGGTACAGGGATTGTTAATAGATGGACAAAAAGAATAGATAATCGAGAAATGTTACCTAGACAACATTACATTCATAACAACGGTAGAACTGAGCAAGTGCATCTTGATTGGTTGGTTCCCGTGACTGTTGAATGATGGAAGGATACTTCATTAGGGCCTGTGTTGATATTCTTACCAATGAAGTTACCAAAAATTCCTTGGGATCTATAATTTCTTTGACTAGACCCTCATATTTCTTTATAGCATTGTAAAGTTGGGAAAATGTTGGAGTGTATCCAATAGTTTCCTCCAAGATTTCTTCAAATACTAGTGGGAGGACAAATCCCTGACATACCATAGGGCTCTCTGGTGTGTTGTATCACGGGCAGTGTGGTTGACACGAAATTCCATGATCTTCCACATCAAAGAGGTTATAACCTTCCAAGTCTTGCATCAAATTCGATTTTCATATGAGGACATTTGGACTACCTCCAGACCCAAACCTCTTAGAATTGTGCCTGAATTAATCATAGATTGGGTGAATGGTATCAAATAATTACAAACCCTATTTTTGGAACCTGTTTATAGACAAGTTATGGAGATGATTGGGAAATTCATTGATGTCATTTGCATACATGTATATAGAGAACTAAACTGCCATGTGAATTCACTGTCCAAATAGATGGAGATGTATGTTAGTACCATCATCATTACAGAAGTGAATGATGGATCAATGTTTCCACCTGTAATGATATATTTCTTTGATTGAATACAAGTGCTATGTTGATAAGGACATTGATATTATCTTTGCTCAGAACATTTGATAGAATCCTAGAAAGACCATAATTTCTTTTTCATTGAAGTCTTTAGGACAGATAAGGAAAACAACTTAATATATTTAAAGGACTATTATTTATTGGACTATATATGTGGGAATCTCAGCATGCTCGATATGAGCATTTTTGTTTATGCCCTGGAGACAATACATAATGTATATTTCATTTATGCTTGAAATATTTACGTACAAATTTTTTTGGAAATATATATGTGAATTATGCAATGTGAAGCAATGATGGATTTCATTTGTATTATGCGACAACTTAATACTGAAGAACCAAAACTACAGAGAGTTAACAACTACAATATAATCAAAACTCGGAGTCCCATCAATACACAAGAATATAGTTAACAGTGAACAACATACATGATATTTTATCAAGTTTTAATTGGCAAAATTTACAAGTCAACTACAAATTTCAAAATCCAAATAGGTTGGAGTCTAATAAACAATTGTCTAGTAATATAAATTAGAACCCTGCTCTGCGTAGTCTTCTAACTTATCCATTTATTTTCTCTTTTTTCTTTTTTTTAAGATGGCATCCTACAAGCATGTAGNAGGCATCCTACATGCATGTAGGATGCCATCTTAAAAAAAATAAAAAAGAGAAAATAAATGGATAAGTTAGAAGACTACGCAGAGCAGGGTCTGTAGGATGTCATCTATTTGAAATGCCTTTCCATCAAATTGCTTTCAATATTGTTAACCTACGCGAGTAGGCAGGTTAATATTGTTATCTGATTTTTGTTTACTTACGAGGACTAGAAATAAATTGGTATAAAGTACAAAATCAAATTTTTAACACCCCATTAAGTAATGACATTGGGGTCATTACATAGTGATATTAGAATGAAAAGAAAGAAAAATGGAAAATATTTAGAGCCCAACCAAATGAAAGTGTCGATACATTACACAAAGACTCTCTTTGTCCAATCACCTTGTTGAGGTTGACTAATGTTTTTGAGTCACTAATATGAGTCAAAGTCAACATCGAAATTGAATCCATCAAGCTTTGTCAAATTCAAAATGGGTTTAGGAGTCTCCAACTTTACTAAAAGTTGACATGGGTATTGAAGTCACCAAGTTTGGTTGAATTCTACTTGGCCATCAATCTGACTTATCACTGTCAATGTTGACTCAAGGACAAATCAAGAGACCTTCTATAAATCACCTTGATATTAAAGCACTATAATGCTTGGAACTGAAGAGAGAAGCTCTACATTTTCCCACAAATATGAGTACACCCTTCTATTCATACTATGTGCATGGCTCTAGCATTATGACGATGGTCATATCCAACATTTGTCTTGAATATACAACTCAATTTACCCGTACCCATGAGTAATAATAATGAAACATGGATGCAAATGAAATTCCACTAAGTTCAATAAACCCTAATCGAGCCTTTTGTGCCTTATGTAACGCGTCTTCACAGTTTTTATTTTGTATAGGCGTAATGGAGATATGATTATTGGCAGTAGCCCAACTACATACCACTGGACTAGCAGGTTCTGGGCGATCGTCGATGGGATTTGACTTAGGATATCTTTAAATCTTTTGTCGTGTTCTCTTACTGACTCACCTAGTCAATGCTTGATTTCTTTTAACTTTTGAGCTGCTAGATGTGTGATGTTCCAGATTTTAAAGAATGTTAAAAAATTATTCTTTATTTCTACCTTTGAAAAAAGTTTGATTTTCAGTGTAGTTCATGAACCATGTTAAGGCACGGTGGCGCAACATAGCTTTGAGTTGCGTCATTTTCTTTTCCTCATCTCTAATATCAGTTGCATCCCAAAAAATTTCACATGCAAACCAATGGCGTTTTGGGTCTTCTTCTCCTTCGTAGATGGGGATATGATTGAGTCCCATTTTGAATTTCTTGGTGGGGACACTTGGTTTTCTTGGTGTTTGAGTTACTACTGCTTTCGACCGAGCCGTCAAATATTCTAGTCAATTTTTTCCTGCATCCGACAAGGGATGATACTCAAGGAATAATTGTTTCTTCTTGAGTACAAAATATGCGTCCTCAGTTTGGGAACTTTGATCTTTGTATTCGACTAACTGTCGTTCCAAAGTTTGTGTCACTTCCAGGGTATAGTTAATTTCTTATCTTGAGATTATATGTGGCAGGGGGGTCGAGTCAGTGAGGTCCTTGATTTGGATAATCATATTTTCGACTTCATTTCGTTCAGGCTCGACAATCAATGCATCTTGTACGTTTCCCAGGTCATCCACTGTGTATCATAGTCTTGTTGATTGGTCGTCGATATTTAGCCTTTGTTGCAGAAATTATCTTATCCTTGGATTGGTTTTCGATGCGGGAGACGTACATAAAACTGGTCCATATTCTTCTTAGTCCATGCTCTCTGGTTCATCGACCAGTTGATGGAAGTTCAACTGTGCGTCGTTGTATCTGTCGGGTGTCTTTGCGGTTGTTGTTGTTGCTAACTCTGGTGGATATTTTTTTGATTCAGACTGATCACATGCTCTAACTGGATGATCCTCCCCTGACATATTTCTATTCAAATTTTTACTATTCCACTGGTTACGATGCTCTTCTCTTATCTATTTTCTTTTATCTCGTTCTATTTTCTGGATATCCATGGATTTCTTATGGGATTGCTTTCCTCTTGACGACATTTAGGATTGGGAAATGTTACTTCTTGTTTTTATGAAATCTCACAATCTCGACCGACCCCCCATTTCTGACCCGACTTACTCTAAGTTGGGAGCGTTGGCCATATTTATTTCTTCAAGAAGTAATCCCAGGCTTCTCTTGTATCTTTGCACTTTGGGTCAAGAAATGCTTCCCAACTTTCGTCTCTTTCTTGGAAGTTTCTATTTGGTAACGATGTGCCTAATATTGGTTGGTATTCGATGATATCTCGGACACCCTTGTCAAGAAGGAATTTATGAATAAGTGTTGGAACCGTGCAGAAAAATCCGTCGTGAAATTCGGTGTAGAATTTCTCTTTTATTTTTTCAAGGGACATCCAATTTCAACAACTTGTTATGAAATATAATATTCAATAATTTGTTTGAGCCAGTCGTACAGGTGCATTCTTCCTCCATTCTTCAGCTTCGGGTCTAACTCCTCATCGGGTGTTAATCTACGCATTACATGATCTGTTAATGTGTTGAAACAATGCTTATGGTACAACTTCAAGAAATCTTTTGTGCGTCTCTGAAAATAACTATGACCTTGCTTCAACTAGTGAGAGGTTATTCCTTCTTGCATAGTTTTTTATATAGTTCTCGATTTTGCTCTCCCACCACTCATGTATGTCTTATTGATTTAGCATTTATGTATACTTCTACATGCCCAAGTTTAGTACTACCAACAACGAAACCAGTGTTGTAATCTAAGGGAAAGTAGGGAGTGTTACCAATAGAACCTTACATATCCATCATAGAGATACATGCATACACATGGACATGTAGAGAGACATACATAAGTAATGAGAGCCCAAAGAAGAGTCATTTTATTATATGATAGAAAATACAACACAATTACATATATCCTCTCCCATGAAGTTGTCTGAGCCTTCATGTGCTTATCTATTTATACCTCTAACAGACAGTTGTAACTACTTAACTTCCTGGGTCGGTCGGTTAGCAGATACTCTGACCGACTTCTACTTCTAACTACGTTGGTCGACTGACAAGTTCTAAGTCGACTGTCAGGTCTAGTCGATAAGGTCGACTAGCCCCTACAACAGGGAGGATAGCAAGGACACCTTGTTCTAGAAAGTAGGTTGACAAGGTATTCAATATTTGTAACAATAACACATTTATTGTTGAATTATTGTTTTGTTATAACTCTTTCCCTCCTCAATAAGTAGGTTAACAAGGTTTCCTAAGTATAGATTCCACCTATTTCCCTTGATCTAGAGAGGAGGTTGGGAAAATGTATGTGGCTACAAGGGTTTAGGTTGCTTCTAACCTGATGGAAATAACTCATCTGTCTAATTGTTCTATCAAGGATGCTAGATAAGAATCAATGGCTTTAGTTGGTCAATTTACTACAACTATACTCACGAGATTCATACATTATTGGTAAATGTGAGATAGAGCCATTTTGGACATTTCTCCCTTGCCACATCATCATCCCAACTTAAGGTTAGCATTTTACTAGGAATTCTTATGGCTAGATGGTGAATTTGTCCTCTGCATTTAGTTTCACCAGTTCTTGTAGTTAAACATCGATGTTCTAAGAATGAGTAGTTGTAATCTATTATGTTATCTCTCCTCATAATGATATGTTCTTCTTCTATTCTAAAATGAATGAGTTGTAATTCCTGGTCCATTTGGACCATTATCTTATATATGGGGAACATTATGCACAATATGCACAATTTTGAAGTAAAGTTAAATAAACAATTCATATAAGGATGCAACATCAATAAAATTAACCCAAGCTAAACTAAGAAAATAATCAAACTTAGTACAAGAAAATTTAAAATTGGAACTCACTTTTTTCCTACCATCTGATTTATCAATATTGTTTTCAATGTTCATTGAATCAATCGCTAACTCAAGCAAGCATTATACATCGTCAAATCCTCTAAATAGGTATTTATGTACATTGAACATTGGAAAACATCAATGTTAAGGGAGAACATAAAATGCCTCATCAAATTACATTCAATAATATCTAAAAACTATATCATTAAATGGCTAATAGGAATACCTTAATGATCTCCTCTTGGTTTCGAGAGTAAATTATTCTCTACTAAACAAGGCCAACCATGTGAATGTGGAAGATCATTTGGCCCCTCCCCCCGCATCACTCTCAATTCCCCATACCCAATCATGCATAGTAATTTAATAAAAAATGGTGCAACTAATAATTTATATTAATAAAATTTATCCTCAAAATATTTACAATCATTTACTTTTATGTTTCTTCTTTTTCATAAAAGTATTCAGTAAATCATCAGTAACATCGTCTTGAACCCCTTCAATTGTTGGACCCTTTTCTAGTCGTGTTGTATGACTATGTGTCATCTCAGCCATTCTAGTAATTCTAGTAGTACATCGTTCTAGTGGTTGTTATTGCGGTACATGGGTATTCACCACAACAACATAAAGCATTAAAAGGACATGGTTAGTTATTATTATTCATAACAATCTTTTGTTAATACAAATACCATGACTGTGTTTTTTACCTGGAGTAGTTGACACCATTGGTTGGGTTTTCATTGGTTCGTCTCCTCTCTTAGCACTGTGAAGGTATCTAACCAACCTCGTAGAGTCCTGAGCTAGGTGATTGGAGGAAATCCCTACGAAGAGTGGTGTGAAGGAGAGTGTCATTCACAAATTGTTGAGAACCATATAGAGAGGTTCCCTAGTGGTATCATGGCTTGGCACAGGGGTGGATAGAGTGATAAGAGTGAATGCATCTAATCCTATGGTTGGGTCGAAATATGAACACCCACAGTCAGTTGGTTGGTTAATTGTTTCACGGAACATATAATTAATTACATATATATTCTATGTGTAGAATGAGCTGAATAACTATTGCTTGTAATTGCTCTTAAATGTGCATATGTGTAAATAAATTGAATGCTCGTAAATGGTGATACATTTATGGAATGTATACTTGTTTCATTAGTAAATTCAATATTTTGTTGTGATAATTGACTCACGAGACTCAACATCCATTGATTCCTGGGCTGGAACAAATCTAAGTCATTCCTGGCAATGCCAATCACTAGGGGTTATCCCTTGTAACCCTATGGTAATCGTCAATTGTTGGATTAATGGATGGATCAACCTTAACTGTTTATTTGTTAATTAAGATCAGGAGGGAATCTTCGTCGGGGTACTAGAGCACTGGACACCCAAAAAAACACCCATGTTATGTTTTGATGGAAGTTCCAACACAGGGGACCAAGGTTCCTACCTCGGTACCATACTCTAGTCTCATAACCCTCGTGGTATTGGTGAAGGGATATTGATCGTAGATCTAAGGACGAGGATTGATCGTGATCATCCAAGTTAAACGAGGTCTCATGCAAACATCATGAGGTCACTAGAAAGTATTAGCCATTGGATCAGTGGATCGATTGATCTCCACCGTAGATCCATTACCTATGATCAAGTGAGATCTTGATCGTTAGATCTGAGTGTCGAGAGATCTCAACCATTGATTTCACCTTAGGAAATTTCAGGAGGGAGGTTTTGTGCCTAGTATACCAACGACAAATATTGTACATTGAGGGTGAGGGAGGGGGAACCTCCACTGTTAAACATGGTCAACCAGGGTCAAAAGGACCCTGGACCCCAAAAAATTTCCCAACTTCAATTTGTCGTCACATGTCGGTGCCCCGGTACCTGGTGGGAAAGGTTCCCACGTGGGGTTCCAAATATTCCTTTATTGTATATACAAGCGTGAATGAGAAGGTGACATCATGTGTGATGTGGAAGCCACTCAAGTAGACAACGCGGATAAGGACGCCATGTGGAGGAGACTAATTCGACCATGGGTCATATGTGGCGCCAAGTAAGGGCCCTAAAATCCTACGATGGCACCCTTAGATGACAGACATTAGATCTACCGTGAGATATCATAGTTGTAGATCTTGTGGTAAAAGGCTAAGGGATATGAATCCGAGATTAATTTTATTAATAATCACTTAATCAAAAGGATTAATTTAATTAATCATATTGTAATCCTCGGATCGATATTACTCACAGCTATACCTCGACAGGAAATTCTCGATATCCCAACATCCGGGATAACGTGTCACTCGATAGTTGGACCACATGGCAATTATTGGGCCATGTGCCAGGGTGGCAGTCGGTGTAACCAGAGAGAAACACTTTTCAACACTCAGTAGGTTAGTGAATAGGGGTTGGACCCATGTTGGTTTACGACCTGTGAGGGGTACGATAGATCTCATCCTTCAGATCAACCTATGAGGAATCTCAATCATAGATCTCGTAGTACATATCAGGGGTCATAACCCTCGTGATAAACTTAATTAGTGACCTTGTAATCACAAGATTAGTTTAGTTAAATTTCTCATAACCTTGACACCGGAGTCTTGAAATTTATACTACACTAGGATAGTTCTGATAGCTAATTCCCGGTAGTGACGTGGTACTCGTCGAATGTTCGACGTGTCATGACCCAGAGAGGCCACATGTCACTTGGTGGTGGTGCCACGTGTCACATAGATTTGACTGAATTGGGAAAGAATTTGTAGGGAAATGAGTGCCACGTGTCAAGTAGTACACATTCCATGTGTCACACCACGTGTTATGCCACACATCAGTAGGAGATTTGTTGATGAGTTAAGTGAAGGCTTGACTAAGGTGAGTACCCTTAGGGTAACGTCATTAAATATTGATCGTCGAATCTAAGGAGGATAGACCTCCATCGTTGATCTGAGTAAAGGGGAGTCAATCGACCCTCGGACCATCGGGGAGATTTGTTACCTGGATAGACTGGGAAGTTTGGCGCTTAGTTTCCCAATGTCCACATGTCACACTTTAATTAAATACATGTGTTGACGCCATGTTAGGAAAACAATGGACCCAAAAATGACGTATATTTCCATGTCATTTACGTGGAGTTCCACATGCTAAGTAGTACAAGTGTCGTGTATCATGACGATTCAAATTGGTTCATGATGTGTCGTGCTAGGAGCATGCTACATGGAGTCTATGTGTCGATATCGGCCCCTGTGGGATTAAGTCCTAAATGGACGCGATGAACTGGAACTGTCGGATCTGGAGTTGATCTCCACCATCAAGATCAGTCAAAAGGGTCAATTAGACCCCGAGCCATTGTGGAGCTTCGATGATGGAGATTCCTGGATGTTTGGTATCTGACACCCGATGGTTACATGCCAAAATCTCGGTGAACAAAAAATAATGGCATGGGATAGGACCACATGTCCAGGGTGCCAACTCATGTCGAGTTGGGCGTTGAGCAGTAATATTTATACATGCATTGTTGGTGGGCCAAGGTCTAATAACCCGATGTGACATCAAACGATGCCACCTAACCAATGCCCAATGGATAAGAGGAACCATATGACAGGACCTTGTACGCTAGGCACCAAATCTTGTTGGATTGGGTCTTTTGAGGATTACGCGAAGTGAAATTTAGCCAAGGTTCTAGGACCCAATAAGTAGAGGGTCTAGTGGATGAGGTGGAAAACTCCATGAAAAAGTCCACACCAGTTGCCACGCTTGTTAAGGTTTAAGCTATTATTAGGTTTCTTTTCAATTTACTAGATAACAATAGCATAGGTAGGATCACTGCGAGAAACAAAATCACAAGATACACAAAATTTATCCTGGGAAACCCTCATGGGGAAGAAAACCCAACAAAAACTTCCTTAATATAGATAGCCAATACAATTCCAAGACAATAAACCAAAAACTAGAGAATATCCAACACTGAGCAATACGCCTCTCTCTCTTCCTTTTTCCGACAACTGGCAACTGCAGCTTCCTTCAAACTTGCACACTAGATGAGTGAACTAAGTGAATGAAAAAATGAGGCGTTGGCTTCCTTCAATTATACAAACCGGCAAGCGCTGAAAGGAGGTGTCTCTTCACTGGTATGGATGACTTCTCTTTCTAGGTAGTTAGAACCACTTTAATTTGTCTGGGGGCGACTTCTTAATTTGCATATTGCATTTAGGATTTGATCAATCCGCAAAAGGGGATTTGGTCAATTGCAATGCCCGACATGATCAATCCACAAAAGGGGATTGATCTAATGAATAATAAATCAATAGAATACTCTTTGCATTTACAAATTTTCAACACTCCCCCTTAACAAGAAGGGTATTCTACAACATCATCAGGAGAGAGAGAGAGAGAGGGAAACAACATCAACAACGTCTGGAACACTAACTGGCATATCTATAAATCATCGGAAGTTGTTCTCATCATCATTATCATCATTCACTCCCTCTTAACAAGAAGTATATTCTTTATCTTTTGACAGGTCACTGGATGTCATCATCAACTGAACAATATCATCTAGGAAATATCATCAACTGGATAACCATCATCAACGAGACAACAACATCAACTAGATAACATCATCAACTGGGTAACAACATCAACTGGATAATAGGAGGCATCAACATAATCCACTTGGTCATCTGGCATCACGATCACTGACTGGTTCTCCATGAATCCATATTAAAGAGGTTTTGTTCTCTTTATCTTCGCGCAGAAGATATTCTTTCTTTCTTTCATCTTCACGCAGAAAATACTCTTTCTTATCTTCACACAGAAGATATTCTATGAGTTTTTTCATTCCTTTTATGTTCTCCCTTCTCTTGTAGTCATTTATCTCACCCATCCACTGGGGAGGACTACTACCATAGCTTCACTCCTAGTCATCCCACATGAACTAGAGAAGCTAAGATGCTAGCATGGGCAAGACTAGACTCCATTTCCATGATCCACGCAGGATCACGACACAAACCTCAAGATCCAACTAACCATTCCACATGGTTAAGGTTTGTGTTCCAAGTTACTCAATCCTTGCCCAAAGGAGAGTATATGCCCGCTGCCCCTTGGAGAAAAATCCACACTCCTCTCTACGACGGTGGTCACACCCCTCTCTACGAGGATATTCTAGCATGTCCCCTAGAGTATCCAAAACTCAACACTTGGACAGAGGCCAACCTTGGAAAATTTCTCATTCCCCTTCTCTACGAAGGTCTCTTACTTTTCCTTTTCTATGAAGGTCTACATGTGGGATTTCTCATTCCTTCTCTATGAAGGTCTCTTACTTCTCTATGAAGGTCTAGCTATGGGATATGAAAAAAATCTCTTGTGGTCCAAAATATTTCCATGGTATAATACCATGCTACCCATCTGTTGGGCACCATCCATCTACTAGAGAACTTTCATCTTGATAAAAATATATCATTACTCATCCACTAAGTAAATTGTTCCATGGACCATTGCTTTCCTAACTGCACCAAATCACGATCCTCGATTTCGAACTCAAAGATATAGCTCCCTCTTGCATCAAACTAAGAGCTTCTTTAACTATGTAACATTTGATAATCATCATCCTTGAAGTTCTCTTCTATAATATCATGTGTGCCTTCTTGAGTTTGAACATTTATTTCTTTCTGACTTCATATTGGATCAACCTTCTCCCTTTGCATCTATAAGAATGGTACTGGAGCAATCTGCAGTTACTTTCATCTCATCAACTATATCTGAGTATCCATATTTCTCTTCATCTTGAACATTTCTATTATGCATCTTTAGGAGCCTCCTGCTCCTATATAAATACTGGATATTGTCTGGTTCTTACTGATTGTCACCATATCATAAGTCCTTCTCATGTTGTCTAACTTCTGCAATTCAAGGCATAAGTTCTTTTTTCTGAGACCTGTAAACTTACTTATGCTTTCTGAGATATGTCACTTAGCCAATCAGTCAGTAACAATAAGCAGTAATCAAATAAAACTATATCATGATTTCTATCAGAGTAGTACACATATTTTCTTAAGAAAAACTTGTTCAACCATGCACACATCTGAAACCCTAATCATGAATAAGACTTTTGAACTCTTTTGAACTCTAGATATGAAATTACCAATTTTTCCCTTACTATCATAGCTAAACACATACATTTGTCACTCTCATGAGTGATCATACCTAAAATAAATATTTTATCTCTTTCTTTATCCTCTTCTTTGATAAATATGCATAGACACTGAAATAAAATGAGGTTAATTAACATTCTCACAAAAATCTAACTTGTAATGATAAAGTATTAAAGTAAAAAAGATACTAAAAATAAACATGAATACTCATCTTTTGTTTTTGTGTGGGGAGGCTCCACGGACTCCACCATTTTATATCTTTCTTCAGATCAACTATCTTCAACTTAGAGTACATATTTCTCAATTTCTACTAAAGCTTTGTTTGAGGGATGAGATTCCTCTTCCTCTGCCACATGTGCTTGATGCTTTATTTTCCCTTTTCCTTGAGGACAGTCATAGGAAAAGTGTCCCAACTTTTAACAATTGTAGCATTTGTTCTTTGAAACATCTTTCTTCTTATCTAGAACTCTTACAGAGTTATCTTATTTATTGTTCTTCCTGAAGGAACTTCTTCTGTTCTTTTGAATTGTAAGAGATTTTTCTTCATCAACAATTAATCTCGTTTGTTGGTCTGCAAGTCTAGATTCTTCGTGTGTGCAATCTGCCCATAACTTATCAAACTTGGGTAACTTGCTTCTTTCACACACTACTTGTACAAGTGAAATCCAAAATGTTGGAAACCCATTTAGGGTCGTGGTTACAAGCTCTTTGTCACTAATGACATATCCAATAGCTGCAAGTTGATCTCTAATCTGAGAAACTCTCATAAGATAGGATGAGATAGATTCTGAGTTTTCCATCTTCATATTACGAAGCTAATTTCTTAAGCCAAGATTCTGGCTAATGTCTTTTCTTTCATATCACCTGTTGAGTGCTTCATACATTTTCCTTGTTGTCGGTAGTTCGGATATATGAGGGATCAAGTGATCCTTTACTAAATCTTACACGATTCTCTTTTTTTTCTTTTCATTCTTCTTGTGCTTGGTCTTTTGTTCTTCTTCCTCTAGTTCTGGTACACCCACTTTAACATGTTCTAGGAGATCATTCTCATCTAGAATCATCTGCAACCTATGCTTCCAAGATCTGAAGTTTCCAAATCCTTCCATCCTGTCTTCTACCCTCATACCGATAGCCATTCTTTCTTGCAGTAGAAACCCTAGCCCTCCAAGCTATAGAAATAATAGAAAAAAAAATCTTGGATCTGAAAACTGAACTCACCAAAAAATGTGATGGACTGAGGCGAGTATGTTGGTATAGTCAGTTTCTGAAAATTCCAATTTCTGACCCTTGAAACTGGACCTACAAAATTATGGACTACAACTTTCTGGTACTGGTTCTGGTTTCCTGGTTTTCTGGTACTTATGGTACTTCTGGTTTTTTGGTTTTCTAGTACCAGTGAAAACTAGGGTTTCACTTTCTAGGAGTTCTATCCACTGAAATGGTGCGCTCAAGATGCCAAAAACTTCACTAGGGTAGGGCACACTTTTCTAGATGGTTTTTAGGCAAACATTCCTCTCCAATAAAAATCCCTAATTTTCTTGTACGACAACAATGACGTTTTTGCTTATCCAGTGAAAGGTGCTCTCATCGGCTTAGATCTGATACCATTTCAAGGTTTAAGCTATTATTAGGTTTCTTTTCAATTTACTAAATAACAATAGCATAGATACACAACATTTATCCTAGGAAACCCTCATGGGGAAGAAAACCCAGAAAAAATTTCCTTAATATAGATAGCCAATACAATGCGAAGAAAATAAATGAAACACTAGAGAATATCCACAACTGAGCAATATGCCTCTCTCTCTTCCTTTTTCCGACAACTTCCTTCAAACTTGCGCACTAGATGAGTGAGCAAATGAGGCATTGGTTTCCTTTATTTATACAACTGGCAAGCGTTGAAAGGAGGTGTCTCTTCACTGGCAGGGCCGACTTCTCTTTCTGGGTAGTTAGAACCACTTTAATTTTCCTCGGGGTCGACTTCTTAATTTTCATATTACATTTAGGATTTGACCAATCCGAAAAAGGGGATTTGGTCAATTATAGTGCCCGACATGATAAATCCACAAAAGGGGGTTTATCTAATGAATAATAAATCAATAAAATACTCTTTGCAGTTACAAATTTTCAACAACGCCCACACAAGAGGATAAAATGTCACAATATGGCAATGCCAAATATTAGATAACCTAGGTGACGTGGACTCCACATGGGTGCTACATGGAAATAGGAAGCTTTTGGCCAATAAAGGCCCAGGAACCTCAAGGGCCATAACTTTTGATCTAGAGATCCACTTTGAGCAAACTTATAGTCGTCATAAATCTCTAGGCGAGCAGAAGACAATAGTGCTCTCTTTGAATGGATTCAGAGAAGTTCAGTAAAAGTGAAAAATTAATACCCCATCCCTTAAAAGGGTACCTAGGGGATTGGGTGTGTTACAAGGTATATGTCAAAACCAGGGAAGGAGCATTGGAAAACTATAAAGAGGGTTTTTCGGTATTTGTGTGGCACTACAGATTATGGAATTTTTTTATCAAGAAGACATGGTGTAGACAAAGTGTTGGACATACATGGATTTGTTGACGTAGTCTGGGCTGGAGATTTGGATTGCAAAAGATATACAAGTGGTCATGTGTTTAACTTATTTGGAGGAGAAATTAGTTGGATGAGAAAGAGACAATATGTAGTGGCACTCTCAACTACAGAAGTTGAATACATGGCAGCTACTCATGTAAGGGATTTGTATGGTTACATAGGTTATGCTTAGGTATTGGGTTTGTACATCAAGTTGTAAGGTTAGATTGTGACAACCAAAGCGCAATTTTTCTGGCAAAGAACCTGATTTATCATTATAAGATAAAGAACAATGATGTTCAATATCACTTTGTGAGAGACATGGTTCAAGACAAGAAGGTATTGTTGGTGAATATGGACACTTTGAATAATGTTGTAGATTCTTTGACAAAGTTTGTAAGCATTGAGAAGTTCCCTTGGTGTAGAGAAGCAATGGGCATTGTTGCCCCGAATTGTTGATCATGTAATCCCACAGCCCCTTGTATGAAAAGAAAATAACAAGTGGGAGCATCTTGGGTAGGTGTTATATTATTTGCATGAATAGCCCCACATTTTGTTATGTTTCCCTAGGTGCAGTGGGGGGGTCATAGGGGGGGTGGATTTTGCATCCATTTTGGGTGGTTTTGGCACATGGTTTGTCAGGCCTGTGTTTTTTCTAATTCTAATTAAGGAATTAAGGTTGCAATATAATCCAGGTCAATGGATTAGTGTTTTTGTATGCCATGGGATCATATATATTGTATTGTAATGGTGAAATTAATACAATGAGAGTTAGAAGTGCAACTCTAAACATTTTGTTGGTTTTTCAGGTTAAGTGTTTCCAGGGTAAATTTTTGAGTGTTGTGTGTTATTATTATTATTTCTTTCTTTCTATTTTATAAAGAATTTGTACGTGCATTGTTATATTGTAAAGGTTTAAAACCTACATAATTTATCTATGCCTTCCAAATAGTTGATATTGTTCGACAACATAGATATTCCAACAGAGGAAAAACACCTTCAGTAACCACTCACACAACCAGACCAAAGATCAACACACCGATGTTTTGACGTGGTAAAACCCATACGAGGAAACATCCACGGCCCCAACCAACGCGACCACTTAGAGCAATTTATTAATGCAAAAGAAAAAGATTACAAAGAGATTTTACATAGAGAAGTATCATTTTAGTTTCTTTCCAATGGATTTCATGGGGTGTTTGCATATACCAGGAAACAAGACCAACAACAAAGGGAATATCAGGACGGGTATGAATCAAGTATAAGAGGCTGCCAACTAACGGACGGTACAAGGTGGCATCAACTTTGGGAGAAGTATAGGTGGAAGCAAGCTTGAATCCAGACTGGAAGGGAGAAGGGGCTAGTTTACAATCATCCATGTGAAATTGATGAAGAAGGTCACACGCATACTTAGATTGGGCGTGAAAATTTCTTTCATTGGTTTGAAAAACTTGGAGACCAAGGAAATAGTGCAAAAAGCCTAATTCTATCATTTCAAATTTCTTCTTAAGGATGGTTTTCACATGGTTTAAAAGTTTTAAGTCACTACTAGTAAGGATAAGGTCATCAACATAAAGAACAAGGATTATGAGATGGATTTCTACTTTCTTGGTATAGACATTAGGATCAGAATGACATCTATAGAATCCAGTGGAAATAAGAAAGTTGTCCATTTTGGCATACCAAGCTCGGGGAGCTTGCTCAATACCATAAAGAGATTTCTTAATGCAACAAATAGGGCTAGAGTCATTTTGGACATAGCCAAGAGGTTGTTCCATGTATATTTCTTCTTGCAAATATCCATGGAAGAAGGCGGATTTAACATCCATCTGATGGACCTCCCATTTATATGAGGCAGCAAGGGAAAGAACATGGTAGATGGAATTCATTTTGGCTACAGGGGCAAAGGTTTCATTATAGTCAATTCCTTCAACTTGGGAAAATACTTTGGAAACTAACCGAGCCTTGTATCTTTCAACACTTCCATCTGATGCATACTTAGTTATGTAGACCCATTTAAATCTGACAAGTTTTCTTCCTTTTAGAAGAGGTACAAGATCCCAGGTATCGTTTTCCATTAAAGAACGATACTCTTCATTCATTGTTGTATCCCAATCTGGATGACCTGAAGCTTCTACAAATGTCCCTGGATCATGAGTCTCTAAAACTTGAGCCAAAAGAGAAGAGGCTTGCTGGAACTATGAATGTATCTGACGCTGATATGAAGGATCACCGACAAGATCACTAACTGCTTCTCATTTTGAACGGACCCATATAGGAAGCAATGGAGATGGAGCTAGTGTTGGATCAAGTTCAAAGGAATCATGTGGAGGAAGGTGAGTAGGCGAAGGTGGATTTTCATCCTCATGTTCATCATCTTAAGAATAAACCAGAACAAAAGAAGGCGCAAACCCTGAATTAGGCTCACCTGCCAAAGAATGCACAAACGTTGAATTAGGCTTGCATGCCAAGAGATTTTCATCAAATTTAACATCTCTTCTAATAATAATTTCATTACAATGTGGTTGAAGAAGTCTATAACCTTTGAAATCTTCAGAATAACCAACAAATATACACTTCTCACTTTTAGGCTGCAATGTTTTCCTTTTCTCATAAGGAATGTGAGCCCATGCTATACTGCCAAATACATGGAAGTGACTTACATCTGGTTTGATTTTATTCCAAGCTTCTTCTGGTGTTATATTTTTAAGAGCCTTTGTGGGAGTGTGATTTACTATGTAATTTGCACAGTTGATGGCTTCCACTCAATACTTTATACTTAATCCCTTAGGTTGGATCATACAATTAGCCATTTCTTTTAATGTGTGGTTCTTTATTTCAGCAACACCATTTTTTTATGGTGTATATGGAACAGTGTATTGCATTTGGATGCCCTGTGTAGTGTAGTAACTTGTAAAATTATTGTTCACATATTCACCTCCATTATCTTTTCTTAACCTTTGAATTTGATGTCCAAATTGCTTTTCTACAAGGGCCTTGTAGGCCAAAAACTTGTCAAAAACTTCACTCTTAAGTTTTAAGAAGTAAACCCAAGTACATCTGGAAAAGTCATCAATGAAAGTTAAGAAATACTTGCACCTAGAAAAAGAAGGAGAATAAAGTGGACCACACAAATCACTATGAACAAACTGCAAAGGGCCCGAGGCGTGCCAGGAGACACGTTTGTCAAAATTGTCCCGTTGATGTTTGTCGAGAACAAAACCGGCACAAACACCATCTCTACATGAAACATGAGGAAGACCAGTCACCATATGTTGATTACATAGTTGTTGCAATGAGCGATAGTTTAAATGACCAAACTGCTCATGCCAAAGTTTGCTCAAGTCATCTCTATGAGCAACAAAAAATGATGAAAAAGATGATGACCCAAAGTTGTCAAACTTGTACAACCTGGTAATTTCATCAACAATTATAGTTGCAAGAACATGCTTAGGATCTTTTAGATTCTTGATTACAACTTGGTGAGGTGAAAACTCTACAGTTTTACCTTCACCTGAATGAGTGATTTGATATATTGATAGAAGGTTACAAGAAAGACTTAGAACACATAATATATCATTGAAATGACCATTTGCTACTTGAATTGTTCCAGATCCTTCAACACTAAGAAATATATCATCACCAACAAATATTTTCTTGGTGTTACATTCATTTAGAGAAAAAAATATTTATTTATCCTTAGCCATATGATAAGATGCTCCAGAATCAATAAGCCACTCATCAAAAGAAGAAGTAGAAGTTGTATTGAAGGAGAAACTCGAAACAGAAAGTGCATGTCCATGAGAATAAGAAGAAGAAGAAGTAGAATCAATATTGATGTTGTGCTTATTCATCGTTGCTTCTAAAGCTTCCATCTTCTTGAAACATTTGGACTCATCATGACCATCTTTATCAAAAAAGTTGTAATCTCTGTCAGTATTCTTATTTTTATATTTTGCTCCTTTGTCACCATTAGGAGCGAAAGTTTTCTGAGTGGGTTTGGGACCCTTATGTTGCTTGTTTTTGTGGTGAGGATGTTTCTTATTGGGATTCTTGGGTTTATCTTTCTAAATCACTAAGGATTTGTTGGAGGTACCTGCAATGTTGATCACTCCAAGTTGTACAAACTTATCTTTCTCTCTAATCAAAGCATCACGAAAGGAATCAAGAGTGGGTTTTTGATAAGTTGTCCCTAGAGACTCTTTCATGGCATAAAAGGTAGATACAAACATAGAATATGTACCACCTAGCTTAGAAAGAATAAGATAGATGCAACGCTCTTCATCCATCTTTATCTTACATTCTTCACATAAAATTCTGAGTGTTTTAAACTTAGATAGATAGTCTTCAATGCAAGAAAAAACACTTGGACTTAAAGTCGGTACTTGATTTTCTAACTGTCGTGCTCTAATAATATTGTGTTTACCAAACATAGATTCAATATTTTCTCAAGCTTCATCAGGTTTATCAATTTGTTGAAGGTGGAACCTTAAATCAGGAGAGATAGATATTTGGATTAGTCCACGTGCTTCGTCATTCCTATTAGCCCATTTGACTTTCTTATCAGCATCAATAGGTTTTGTTTCCTTTCCCAAGGTAATCTAGTACAAGCCTTTACTTCTTAATAAATCCTCCATATGGGATTTCCATTGGAAGTAGTTGGTGTTGCTAAGCAAAAGATTACTTGAAAAAACTATATTAAATATGTAGATAATGTGGATTTAAAAATTGAAACTAATGATCTGGATGGAAAGATCTCAAAAAATTAGGCGGTTTTAAAAAAAAGCATTGAAAACAGACTTCGGATGTGAAAGTTATGCCCTTTTAAAAAAAAGGCATAAACGGTAACCAAGGGACCACGTGATGGTGTAAGTTGTTTTATGAAGTGACCCACTTTTATAAAAAGAAATGGGGTTCATTTTTACAATGAAGTTACTTTATAAAAGAAAAGTTGCATGCAAAATAAATAACTCTAAAATATTAAAGCTACTTATAGTGATTCACTTTTATACTTGAAGTGAAATACACTTTACAATGGAGCATGAACTTTTTCAAAAAATAATAACAAACAGAGAGACTTGAACTCAAGACGTCTTACTCAATAAGGAAAATTTTAACCAAATGGGCTAGCAAAACATATTGTATTGTTTAGCAAGAGGATTGGGGTTGTTGTTGTTGTTTTTGTTGATGGCCTTGGAGAGCGTGCTAAAAAAAACTCTTTTCACACAAGAAAAAAATTTCGCTTCTCGATGACAACAAGGGTTAGATCTCGGTTAGCTTACCCAGAAAATACACTTTTTCCTATATGTTTGTGATTTTCCGAGATCCCACAGGGCGCGTGGAAAAGAGCATACGTAGATCTAAAAGAGTAGCAACCCGAAAACAAACAATATAAAACCGAAATAATACTCTGCAAAAGATTTTAAAAAGGGCATATTCAGGCTTTATACCTCTGGATCTAGCTGAAATGGTCGTTATTGGAAAAACATAAACCTTTTCGAGTGAAACAAAAAGTGATCATAAATTAAATGAGTGCTCTGGATGCAATGGAACAGTCCTCTTAGCCCAGAAATGTACAGAAATGGAAAAAAATAGAGATGAGGCAACTTGGCTTCACGATCTCGATCTACAACAAGAGCGGGTCTTCAAACAGACTCGGATACCATTTTCTATAACACAGGTATTCCAACAAAGGACAAACACCTTCAGTAAGCACTCACACAACCAGATCAAATATCAACACACCAATGTTTTGACGTGGTAAAACCCATACAAGGAAACATCTACAGCCCCAGCCAACGTGACCACTTGGAGCAGTTTATTAATCCAAAATAAAAAGATTACAAAGATATTTTACAAGAGAGTTTCTCACAATCGATCATCAGAAAATGACCCTCCATGCTCTTTAAATAGAGATCATGGACCAATCAGGTGTTAAGCCACATATCAATGGTCGTTAAGATGGAGGAGAATATGAACCGTCAGATCACTCTATGTCAGGAACATATAGTGACCGTCAGATTTCCTAACTACAAATGTATACTAATGCATACTAAAGAAACAAACTTTTACCTAATGACACATTAGACCGAGTAGATATTAACTAACTCCTAAGTATATATATTTCCTAATAGATACTAGTGCCAATCTACTCAATTTTGTTGGCTTGTAGGTGAGGAAGATGGGAGGGAGTCTCTAGGAATTCTTGTCTCCATAGGATCAAAGATTTTAAACATCTCTTCCACCCTCATGTGAAATTAAACCAATCCTCCAAGAAGGAGGATAGTGTCATTGCTTCACTAAAATTATCCTACATATCAAACATAGCCTTATAGACATATGTTTGAATTAGTGAAAGTTTTTCATGAATTTCTAGTGCATACTCAATTAAATTAGTAGTGTCATACTTGGTTGTATTGTAGTGTTCCACCTTATTTTTTAGTTGGGTGATCTCTAGTTTATTCACTTCTGTTTCTTTGGTCATTTTGAGGATATTAGAATCATTGGATTAGGTGGCTACTATCACTATGATAGCAACTACCATTGGGTCCATCATCTCCACGTGTAATACTCTAGTCTTGATGGTCTAAATTATGATTTGGTTGGTGGTCTAAATTATGATTTGGTTGGTGAAAATTTTATTTTCCTTATGTGTGGATCGAACCAATGGATTATTTTTCTTGTCAAATCTAAAAATTTATAAGCATGCGACATCATCATCCATTGGATGTTCTCCCTCAATGAATTGTAGAAAGCTAGGACTGTTTTGACTAGGGGTGTAGAATTCTTCCATTGTTCTTGACCCAGAGGGAATGCCTACTTGTTTATGTTTTGGATTTGAAAGGTTGATTATTTAGTCTCCACGATGATATGTTCCATCTCCACCTTTGACTTAGGAACCTTCCACTTGGGTAGATGATATGTCTACCTATGCTAAGTGTGAAGTAGAGGCCTTTGATTTTTGAGTGTTAATAATCCCTATTAGGGTGTAACCAAAAGAGTTTAACTTCACTTGCTTCATTGCTATTGTCTTTATCATTGGAGCATCCATGATTGTACCTTCTTGAGTTAGGGTTGCCTCACCTTGTTTAGGTACTTAGACTTCAATAATTGTGGCGGCATTGGGATATTACTGGAAGTTGCTTGTATGATTTGTTCTTCTATTGATTTTGTTTTCCTTTCCAATGCTTCCTTAAACTTAGGAATCTCCTCATGAATACTTATTTTGGGTACTCTTCATTTGAGTAAAGCCATCATATGCCTATGACAATTCTATGATTTGCGATAACCTACTTCAAATCATACAATTTGAGACATTCTAGTCTAAACTTGTATTGGTATATTTTTTCAATGTCCATCAACATGTAAGAAACATTGGTAAACAATATATTCCTATAATGATGGGGATTTTGTGCCACACACATAAGGATTGTACTTTGATTTCCTTCGAAATAAAAGTATTTTTTTGGTGGAAAAAAATGATGATGGGCCTGTAGGAAGGGAAACATTTTTTCATTCTATATTTTTCAGGGGTGTGGGGTGGGGGGTCTAATGCTTCATTTAATAAAAAATGAATGGTGTGGTAGGAAATGTCCCCAAGCACTAATTTTTCAAGGACATACTTTGGAAAATTGTGAGGCACTTTTGTGGCATCATATACCTTGATATGATTTAACCTCTTATTTATGCAACAATTTTCCATTGCCTTTAATACCTTCATAATGTCTTTTGAAAATCTAGTTCATCTTCTCCCAAATATCAACTCATATAGTGGACAAACAATTGATCACAATTTTTTGTGTAATATGTGACATATTTTTTTATCTCGTGGGATCTAGTAATATATATACACAAGTAGGCACTCATTGTTCTAGTTCCAAACCAGTCCATTGAATGGATTTACTGCATATAATACATCCAAAATATATGAAGGCATGTAGAATTCTAGTTTGGAGCCTTCTCAAGTTAACTTAACCTTCCTGAAGGCTTCATTTAGGGCATGTGTGAGGATGGACACCCAATTGAAAAATGTTCCCTCATTGAGGACTTAATATAATATAGGGACACAACATTCCCTTAAATGGGATCCATCCTTCTATCCATATAATCTATGTATGAGGACCACATCATCCTAATCTTGGCACTTCAGATTGGTATAGGTGTACATCTTCATATCTCTTGATGTGAACAACCTACACTCTTCCCACCAATGTTTCAAAATATCATAGTAATTGTGTGTCTTTGCGAATTTTTTGACCTAACTATTAGTTTGGTATTCTTCAACTCATGGAAATTTGTAATACACTTCAAGGTTGTTGGATTCATAAGACACCATACACTTCTCGATTTGATACATTAGTTGTTGTTTTCCTAAATTTTGTGTGTTCAACCAACCATTGAATCATATCTGAGAAAGGAAAAACTCTTGTTCTAGCCATTGCACCATGTAATTAAGACCTTGTAGTGTAGCTAGAGAGGTAGTGGGGGTCTTGTAGGGCCTATAATGATAATGGTGGAGGCCATTCAATGTAAGGTGGACTAGGTCCACTATATTATTAAATAAGGCCTATTATGGTAGTTAGATATATTAGTATAAACATAATAAATGTAAGAGGACTTACTAGAAGGTTCTACTTCTAGACGATTTCTCCTCTAGAATGTTCTTAGGTGGTTGGTAGCACTATATAAAAGGGTTCAAGAAATGTAATGAGATGTGAAGAAGAAGTGGTGTATTTGGAGAAATATCTCATTAGGAGGTGTCCCAAGAGGCAAGTAGACAGGAGATGATCCCTTCCATAATAGGATCCATTGTATGGTGTTTCCTTACCCTAAAGGTTTGATAATAATAAAGTGTGGTTCTTCTATATTGTTCTTTGAATATTTGTGGTGATTATATTTGTAGATATTTGGTACTTAACAGACATTCTAAAATTGTAGTTCATAATAGCACCACCAATGGCTTATGCATTTCGGTTAGTAAAAGGTGGTTGTCATGTAGAAATTTTGTACATTTTGGAAGCTCTCCATACTCAAAATTATGAGGGATGCATGTTTTTTAGGAGGTATTAGTGTATATCACTATGGTACCTTATTTTGATTTTGGTTCATTTATTAAACCCACTCATTTTCATCTTTCCTTCTTGCAAACCATTGGAAAGGGCATGTTTATTCATTCGAAATAACAACCGGATTTATTAACTAGGTTAGTATTCAAAAATGAAACGAGGAAGCTTAATTAGGAAATTTCTTGGAAAGAAGGTTTATACTCTCAAGGTCTCGATTGTCAATGATAAAATTTATATCTTTGAGTCATGAGATAATCAAGTATAAAAATTCAACCATGCGACAAATTGAAGGATTAAAGTTTCAAATTTGCTCAAATTTGAATACAAAATGTCATTCGTGTCTTATGGGTTAAGCTTATCTCTTCCATCTAGGGTAAAAGCTTGAATCACTTTGTTGTAATTTAATACCTATTAATCATTTGAGAGATACTTTATAAAGGAAGAAAACACAAGGCTAGATTTTATGAGAGAGTTGGAGGCCATAGAAGATGGGTGACTATTATAACTACCAGCTACGAGGATGGCTCATTCACACTTGATTAAGTATTGATAAATTTTAAATTATCTAACTAAAGGTGATGAAGGATTCCTAAAAGGGTATTATTGTGACAACATGGTGGTTCAAAATGATTTCTCTAGTGAAGTGGAAATGGTTAGCTCCTATTGATTGTTTGTTTCTATTCTATTGATAAGAACTTGGATTGGTAAGAAATGCTTACTCTCTCTAGTTCTTAGTAAAATAAATGAAAATCCTAACAAATAGTGGAGAGACTGGACTAGGGTTTCTAAAATCATTTGAGTGTTAATATTGTCTTAATAACACCCCATCGACTCACCTAGATCCTTAAATTCAAATTATTAGCCATTATTCAAAGTGAACCATTGGGGTCACTTTACTCTTAGCACCCAACAAATTTTGACAATGGTCAATATAAAAAGAGGTTAATTCCCCAATTGACTAAGTCATTAGGCATCGAGGACTGTAAGAGATTAGATCTTACTCAAGGAGTGTTTTGAATGGAGATATCAAGGATCTTGATGGAAACTCTACTCAAGTATTTCAAAAGGGCAAAGATTTTTTCAAAAGGGTGCATGAAAGAATATGTGATCATGCTCCTTATAACCATTCAAAAATAGACCTGGATCCCTAATGCAGGCCATATTTAGGGTATTCAAAGAGGTGTGGTTCTACTAGATTTATCAAGTGTTGGGAATTTAAGCCATTAATGTTCTTCACAATAGCCAAAGAATAAATTTTGAATGACTCAAATGAAACCTCTATTTAAAGATTTCAAAATATTGTTGGGCCTCTCTTTCACGTGCATAAATAGATATTAATGCATTGGGCTTTGTCGTGTTAGGCCTTTTTTGGAAGTTAAGGAGACTATGTGTTTGGGCTTGTATACAATAGTTTGAAAGGAAAATTTGAAAGGCTACATGATGGTAACCATATATAAGTTATTCAAAATAAAAAGTGGTGGGGGTTACCCTTATTATTGTGGGCTTGGGATCTTTAGACTAGTCGGATTCATGATAATAACTTGAATTGATTTTGAAAATGTCATGATGGCATGTGTCAAAACTTCGAAAGGGGTGATGAGTCCCACCATTTCATTAGGTATAGTTTCTTTAGGCCATTGGGCCTCTTTCCAATAGTTTGGAGGTGATTTCATAAAAGACCTTGATGTAGGGTGGGTAAACCTTTCAAAAACACTAGTGAATCCCATTAATCATGGGGACATAGAATAGATTCCATGCTAGCATGGACTCTTTGGTTTGAAAATACTCTAATAAAAGGGCTCTAAGAAGGGCTCTCTCACTGGGAAAATTCAAAAGGGAAAGAGAATTACCCTGAGTGAATATCAAGCATCAAAGATTCTAAAGATATTGAATAAATGATCTTTGTAGGCCCTAAATAAAATTTTCTTGACTTAGATCTAATAGCAGAAGATCTAATGAAAATCTTGTAGTAGATTTAGTAGTAGAGATAGCAATAGACATGGGTACACAAAATGGGATTACAAAAGGCTCTCTACCAGAAATTATGCCTTTAAACCACCCAATTCATAGATCTCCTAGATTTTGTACCTACAAAGGCTTAACAACTACACCCATGAGAGAAAAGGATAATATTCTAAGTAGTGTGTATGTGTTTATAATGTATTGTTACATATATATATGAAATTGCAACCAAAGAAAAAGATAAATCAAAGAGACATTCATGCCTTCTAATCCATGGTACAAAGGCTTAACTATTGCATTTTCCATGAGAGAAAAGGTCACTATTCTAAGCAGTATGTATGTCTCTATAATATAGTGTTACATAAATATGAAAATGAAACCAAAGAAAAAGTTAAATCATAGAGACATTATTGCTCCTTCTATCTATTTCTTACCTAGTTGAATAGAGCCTTTCAATCTGGAGTTTGGACCAGCATTATCGAGAATGAGAAAGTGCCAAATTTATCCCTCATTATCATTACCTTTAGGAGCATCTATGGTTCCTCAATTGTTCTTGTGTCGAGTCACACTTGTGATCTTGCATGCTAGTTGCAGGTATACATCCAACTTAAGACACCTCCTATAACTCCTAGAAAGTTTCCATATAGCCCTAATACCTATTCATTGCCTTGGTCACACCTACACTAGCATGCCTATTGCACCTAGAAACAAGAAGAGGTGAATGCTAGTCAAGAGAGGATAAGGTCTCAATTGAGCGATATCAAAATATCTGTTGTCCTAAATCTTCTCCATTCAAGTGAGAGGTAGTCTTTGAAACTAACACACAAAGAATTTAACTCCTCATGGATGGTACCCCTTATTTGTTTATGATTGGTCTCTTTTCAGCGTCATATCTTCTCAATTCTAAGCCCTTTGTGTATTGTGGTTTCAATAACTTTTCCCATCTTTTTAGCTTAATTAAAACTAAAAAAGCAAGTTGCTTGCTTGATGGTCAATGAAATTCATGCATTCAATCCAATCATAATGATTCTGAAAGTGCTTTTCGAACTACATGATTTTATTCATGTTAGAATAATAATCTAAGAGATGCATTATAAAATGTCCATTTATAAACATTGATAACTCTGTATGAATTTTACTTAGCGATATCTTATATATATATATATGTGTGTGTGTGTGTGTGTGTGTGTGTGTGTGTGGTTAAATGCATAATAATGACATGTCTTGATGGAAAAACTCAAATTCATTATAATAATATACTCATTAAGAGCTCAACATATCACTTGTGGGAATTGAACTTGGGTGGGAATGATAACAATCATTCCTCCCAACCACATAAAATAAACCTAATTGACAAATTAATTAAAATTCTATATTAATAAATATAAACAAATTAATATATATACTATTATATATTAACAACTAATTATATAATAATAATAATCTAATTTTAAGGTCATGACCAAGCCAGACACCAGATTGGTGTATGAGACCCCCTCCATGCAACTATTTGAGGACTAACCAGATTGGTGTATGAGACCCCCTCCATGCAACTATTTGAGGACTAACCAGATTGGTGTATGAGACCCCCTCTGTGCAACTATTTGAGGGCTAACTAGATAGGTGTATGAGACCCCCTTCATGCAGTTATTTGACCGCTAAGGTCTATTGAGGTGTAAATACCCTACCCCCTCTGCATTTGAACCCGTGACCTCTTAGGAGGAAACACATGTTCTTAACCATTAGGCCTACTCAAGCTGTATGTAATCAATTTTTTTTTTACATAATCTAGTGGATTTTTTCAAGTAAAAAGGTGTGGTCAAAACCACTTAGTACAAAATGTGAGCAAGATGTCATAGAAAAAATCTAGCTCAGTCAAAACTATTAACATCCAAAATTCAGTCTGTCTACTATGCCATATCCAAAATCTAGAACTACTACTATTATGAATTGTATATATTCGGTAAAAGATACCGTTTATACAAACTGAAAAACATAACATACCAAAAAAGATTTACAGCTTAACTATGTCCACTGCCTTGTCTAGCTTGTCCATGTCCTCGGCAGGCTTAGCTGGGACATTTAAATCTAGTATATTTGCCATCATTGGAACTTCCATGACCAAATCGCCTAGAGGACAAAGATTGGAAACCACATCCCCATGTGCCAACTGCTTCTTCACTGTTTCTTGTTGGCTTCTCAGAGTGTCCACTTCATCCTGTAACTAGTCAATCATTGTTCTATGATGTAGCAACATGTCCAAAGCAAATGTAAGGATTGAACTAAGGGAATTAACCTTTATAATCAGTCATTGTCTCTCCTCAAACTTAGTTTCCTCCATGTCCTCTACTTCCTTCTAATTCGTGTGCCATGAATCCATGCTACTCTAGTTTCCCAAATCGGTTGGAAAATGTGGACACAAAAAACTTAACAAAGAGAGTGCAGATTCATTATGATTATCTTCCCAGAAAGGCTCTTTGTCTTTAGTTAAGGAGTTATCATCAATAATAACAAAAGTGAGAAGTACCAGAATGCCCTGAGCACTATCAACCTTCAAGATAATGAATTGTGTCAAGGGAGCTAACAAGAGCCTATTTCCCAACAAAACATTGCACACAAAACAAACCCCCAATCAAACCTCTAGAAATTTAAGACTCAGAATATCAAACAAGACTTCAGATCCTTCATAAATAGAAAAAATATTGTTTCCTAAATGTATATAAAAAGCATTTTGTACCTTCAAATCCATATCTAGATTACATCCCACAAGGTGGCCATGCGAATTCGTAAATTTGATGATGTCGCCTCCCAATTTTGGCCATCGAAATTGTACTTTCTTGTCTGTTCCACCTTCTCCCATTATTACAAAGCTCCTCTCCAGGGTCGGATCCAACATATTGGGAACATAAATAGGCCATGAGCGTACCATCTTCTGAGAGAAACAATAACACCCACAAGCCATCACAGATCTCCCACTATAGTTCATTAATGTTTTCTTGTAAGTGGACTTCTCGACATGACCATATATTATCCAATGCATGCAACCACCACGCGGAAGAGAGGAACGATACACATGGCTAAGGTGGGCCCTATCTGTGTGTAACATCATAGCTAGGGGGGGGTTACCATAAAGTTTACTCCTTCGACCCTCATATGACCAGGGGCCATAGAAATTGCTCTATTTGCCACATCATCCGCTTCTGAATTATGATGTCGATAAATATGATAAAAATGAACCTTAATACCGAGCAAGGAGTTCCTTATCCTCTCAATTAGGTTTTTCAATCATGTGTCTTTCGGGGAAGATCCCAACACAAAGTATCTAATTGTGTTTTTGGAGTCTCCTACAATGTCCAAATGAGTGTTTTGCTTTTGTTTTGCCAACTGAACCCCTTGATATACCACATATGTTTCAACTTTACTATTGGAAGTGACACCAATATTCTAATAATATTTCAATTCATGATTATCTCTAGGATCATAAAGTACCACTCCCGCATTTGCCTCCCCTTAATTAAGATTATTATAAATAAATTATTACATATTTTCTATATAATAATATAAAGAAACTTTTAATTATAAATTATATATTAATAACTTATTATATAATATAATATAGTTCATTATACAAATTAGCATCACGTATTATTATTCAAATTGATTAATTGTTAAAACATAAAAAAGTTATTACACCAATGAAAACTTTAATAACAAATTGAGAGTTTTGCTATCATTATTATAATAAATAGCTTAGAATTAGAAACAATTGAAACACACAATTGCTTAAGTAAAACAAATAATTTATTTTCAAAATGCATTTATTTAAAAATATTCGAAACATATAATTGCTTCGTTAACATTTAGAAACATTAATTAAAATCAATTCACTATTAAACTACCAAAATACTTCGATGATGATAGGGATATCATCATTGAATAATTTATTTTTAAAATAAATTCACTATTTAACTACCAAAATATTGCGATGATGATAGGGATATCATCATTGTTGTGGCATTTGTTAATAAAAACATTTGCATTTATAAAAAAAAATCTTAATAATAACTTTTACATCTAACTCATATTTTATAGTTAATAATTATTTTGTTAATTAAATTATAATTTAATATTTATTTTATCGTTAATAATTATTATGTTGATTAAATTAAAATTAATATTTATTTTAGAGTTTAGTATAGAGATATTCATATAACATAATGTATTAAAATAATAATTTAAAAAACATTAAAAATAATAATAATAATAATAAATAAATAAAAGAAAAATTTTTAATGTAAAAAAGTCATTACCCCTTCATGGTGTCTTCATCTCATAATCTTGGGGGCCATCATAACCCCCATCATAACCCCTCATGGTGTCTTCATCTCATATCATGGTTTGTCTTCATCTCATAAACTTGGGGAGATGTGAGATGAAGACAAACCATGATATGAGATGAAGACACCATGAGGGGTTATGATGGGCCCCACAAGATTATGAGATGAAGACACCATGAGGGGGTAATGACTTTTTTGATTCGATATATATATATTATTTTAAATGAATAACAATCTCACACACGGAATTTGGTGGGTAAAATGTTTGTTATGAAGTCTTGAAACTGGATGCAAAAAACTATGGCGGACTGTGTGAGTCTAGGGTTTTGATAGAGCGAGTCGCCTGAGAGGCCAATGGCGGCGCCCGGGGGTGGGGGGTCGGCCCCTCCTCCGCCGATCCCGTGTAAAGAGGCCTTTGCAAGGCTGGTCACAAGCTGCGGAAAGAAGTCGATGGCTCCTGCTATCCCGAAATTTATCAAGAAGCTTGAGGATATCCCGGAAATAGCCCTCCCGGAAGAGAGACCTATGCAGATCGCCCTGGCTCTGGCTCAGCGGGGTCTCGTGGGACAGTTCATGGGCCTATGGCCGTCCACTAAAACCACTGATGATTGGATCCAGCACAACTGGAAACCGAATCTGACAGAGGGAGTCACCTGCTACCCTGTTGGAAGAGGGTATTTCGTTTTCGAATTCATCTCGGAAGAGGATCGCGACCTAATTTTTAGGAACGGCCCCTATTTTATGGGCTCGCAGGGTCTATATTTGAACAAGTGGTCTCCTGATTTCGACCCCATGATGGATACGCCCAAAGAAGTGCCAGTGTGGGTCCGGCTTCCTAACCTCCCGATGCACTGCTGGGACTCAGAATCTCTGCAAAGGATAGGGAATGGGGTTGGCAGGTATATAGACAGGGCCGACAATCGTGGACAGTACAGCTGCGCCAGAATCTGCGTGGAAGTTAACTTGGAAGCAGGGCTCCCAGAGGCAGTCAAGCTCACCATTGGAAACTGGACCCACTTCCAGAAGCTAGATT
>ML782975.1:208997-225414 GCA_009831015.1 Picea engelmannii
ATGAGGGTTTAAAGTCAGCTCGTTGGCTAAATCTTAGCAGAAGATAGTTCTCGGCATGTAATAGCTCATGAATGTATTGTTTTACTTGTAATTCCAGGTCTCTCGAGCAATAGCTCTAATTTTGAATATGTAAGGGTTGCAGCCCACTCTGCCATTATCAATAAAAATCCTCATAACCGATTTTGTTAAAAAAAAAAAAAACAATCTCACACACGTGTATGTGTATATTATCAATTTCTTTCAAATCTATCACAAACTCTATTCATTCAATAAACTTGATTATTAGGGTTTTGAATAATTAATATCTACATGGTAGATTGTTAAAAGATTATTAAGGTTTTGGATAATTGATATGTGAATGGTAGATTGTTAAAAGATTGTGACTACATAAAAAGATTTAGATTGACCACATCTACCATAAACTCATAACTTCCCCTTCATGGAATTAAGGAGTGATCAACTTCCCCTTCATGGAATTAAGGACAAAACTAATGGATACACATAAATGAAAAAAAAATACAACACAATTAAGTTTACTTTGTGAACAATGATGACAATATTATGCTCAATTTTAGAAACTACTCAACAATTTGAATAATGAGCAATTACATTTACATTTTGTTTTTGAATAAATAACTTTTATGGTTTAAAATTTTCTCTAATCAAATCTTTTCACTAGAAAACAAAAAAGAATTATTAAAAAAATTTTGTTAAATTTTGTTTACACTTTTATATATTAAATATGATATAACTATTGTTTTAACAATCTAATATGGGGAGATGTTCATATAATGTAACATATTAAAATGATAATAAAAAACAAAAAAATTAATAATAAAAAATAAAAATAAAATAATAAAATAATAAAAAATTTGTAACTCCATTATATATGTGTATAATTAGCCTAGATCCATCTTAACTCCAACATAGATTCATCTTAACCCATGATTTATAAGCTCCTAGAGGTATCAAATCTCTCAAGGTGCAAACCTTTAACCTTTCCTTAAGTTTTGCACTCTAAAAAAGATATTTGATCTCTCTCCACGTGATAGATCCGAGGTAAAGATGGATCTATGCAAGTATATATTCAATAATTTTCTTTAATTCAAATAAAATAAATCATATAATATCTTAAATTTTTATTATTTTTATTTTAAAAATACATTTACATTATTATGAATCATAGTTTATATTACTTAAAAAAAAACTAATTTTACAAATCCAAATCCAAGACAAAGCCCCATTTATAAACAAATTCATACAAAACACACCATAGGGAATCCTTGCAAGGTCTCCAATCTCGTTTTCCATAAGATTGTTATTGCGCCCCCATTGTCATTTTCCAAATTGGCTAAACTTTTAAAGATTAAGAGGATCTTGATTATGAAGGAACATGCATAAATTCAAGTAGTTTTGTTCTAAATATAGTTCCATTCTCCACATTGGCTAAACTTTTAAGCAAGTAGATTTTGTAAGAGAAATGATCTTGTTACGAAGTAACATGTAGTTTTTTTCTAAATATAGTTAGTTTTCCACAACATTTGACATTTTTGCTTGCAATTGGGAAGATCAATTGAATAAGGTCCAGTGTGCATAGGGTTGAGGTAGGTATGTTATCACTGTTAGAATTGCAAATGCGGAAAACACAATTCAAATATGATAATTAACAATCACACAAATAAGGAACAGATGGATTTCGCGTGGTTCACCCAAACGTTGGGCTACGTCCACCAAGCATAGGCATCGGTATCAGTTGTCTTATTATTCAAATCATGGAGATTATAGTAGACTAGCAAGTTCTCACTCTGTCTCTCTCTTTGCCTCTATCGGCTTACACATATTTATATACATTTACAAGAAACTAATTGTTAAATGCAATCCCTATCCATATTCTAACTTGGTTTATTTAGTTGCAACCAATGCAGAATAATAGGATCCAGATCCATCCTTGGAGGAATTTGTTGTCACCAAATCCCAACAATCTCCACCTTGACAATGATTAACCTGATACCTTGCTCCTTCCTTTTGTTCATCACCTTTTCTGCAAGCCAAGAGAAGCCAAGCACCACTGCAACTTCTCTAATAAAACCGGTTTCATGATCTCGCATCTGTGACTTGCACGAGTTTGGATTTCCTGAGGGGTCACTCCACCTCCAACATGTCTTCCACAACTGTGTTGTGAGACATATTTAGTGATAGATCTCCTTCTATCCAAGACACCTGTATTACTATATACATTACAATTATCACAGACCATCTCAGTGTAACCATTATAGGTGACATTTGTGCTTCTCAAACGTTGAAGCACCCATTTCACTGCAACACCTGAATCTGTCACGTATCTGACAACATCATTAACATGTGAAACATCTGGTCTTAACCATTTCATCACATACAACAGACCTCCTACTGAACTTACACGAGACATAATCTTTTCTTCTTTATAGACAGAACCTATGCTTGAAGAAAACTTATAATGGAAAGCAAGAGGGATAAAAACTGGTTTTACAATGTTCACATTGAACTCCAACCACAGCTTACCATTACCATCTTTGTATACTTCCATGCCCATAATTTGTTTTGTTGCTTCTTGATCCCTCATCTGAATTGTCCTGTCCACCTAAGTCATTTTCTTACTGATTTTATTCATGCTTTGTCTTGCAGCGAGCATATCATCAACAAATAACATCAAGACTGTGAATGTACTATAAATTGTATAGTCATTCCTACCCTTTGAAAAATTAGGACTCACTATGAAGGATTCAAACCTCTTGTATATTTGTCTGGGTACCAATAGGCCATACAATGAATTATCTAACATGCAAACAAATTTACCGTTACAATCTTGAATCAACCTTTTTGGTTGTTCCATACATACTATATCTTTGTCAATGATGACCTTGTGAGAAGTAGGATCCCACACACAACATCCCTTTATACCACCATCATAACTTGCAGAGATATAAAACAAGCAGGAATTCAGAAACAAAGATTTTAAGTCTGGAAATGATTTACCGCTTACCAATACCTGCAATTCTTTCTTTCTCTTATGACCTTGATGCTTCTTCCATAAACAAGAAGATACATCTGTCACTTCAGATGTCGCTTCAGTACTCCCTTCCAGCTTATAAAGGTTATCAACCTTTGTTGCCTTCATCACTACTAAACTACCTTTCGACACTGTGAGTGCTCCACCTTGACCTGTATACTTGTATCCACAAGAATCCAACACTCCTAATGAAATCAAATTTGATTTAAGATCAGGTACATATCTATCATCCGTTAATTCCCTAACAATACCATTGAACATCCTGATTCTAATACTGTCAGCCCCAACAGTTTTACAAGGAATACCATTTCCCATAAACACTACACCCTCATCAACAGATTGGTAAGAAATGAACCAATTTCTATGTGAGCACATGTGGTGGGAGGCACCTGAGTCTAACTTCCATTCTTCTTGATATTGTAAATTATTAGAAACAGATAAAACTTGATCAGTCATACCTGAATTTGTTACAGCCAAATTTTCTTCCTTCGTAGAGTTTTCCTCAGATTCCTTTCTCTTCCAGCAATATTTCTTGAGATGTCCTGTTTTGCCACAGTACCAGCATTTTGCTTTACCCTTTCTGTGTCTTGACTTAGATCGAGAAAAACTTCTCTCATTCTGCTCTTTAGTTCAACCTATAACCAACATCACCTATGAAGTTGAGGTTTCTTGACTAGATTTTCTCCTCATCTCCTCAGCCAACAAAGCTCCCACAACAAAGTCATAATCTAAAACATCTATTGAGCTAAAGATAATAGAGGTGACTAGATTATCCAAAGACTCAGGCAACGAACACAATAGTGTAATAGCCTTATCTTCATCTTCAAATTTAACTTCCATACTAGTCAATTTAACTATAAGGGTATTGAAGGTATTTAAATGGTCAACAACTTTTGTACCTTTTTTCATCCGCAAACTGTACAATTGTCTCTTAAAGTAAATCCTACTCGTCAAGGATTTCGTCATATATAGACTTTACAACTTGCTCCATAAGCCTGATGTTGTATCCTCTCCTACGATATTAAACAGAACATCATCCGCTAGACATAAATGAATGGTACTAAGAGATTTTGCATCCAGATCTTCCCATTCCTCATTCGTCATGGCTGTTGGTTTCTTTGACTTGCCTGCCAATTCTTTTTGCAACCCTTGTTGCACCAGTAAATCTCGCATTTAGAGTTGCTTTTACCGCTGAACCTTTCAACTTTAAACTTTGAACTCTGCATCTTAGCCATTAGCACAAAATCTCCTAATGCCCAAATCATTGCTTATAATAACCAAGTCCCTTTGAAAAAATAGTGTGGAGGAATAATGATATAATCTTCACAAGGTTTAATAAAAAAGAGTTTAATAAAGAAAACCTTTTACTAAAGAAATTTACATTTTTAATAAAAAAACCTTTATAATTCCTCCACCTTAACTTTTTTTCACTTTATACCTTTATTTCATTAAAAAACCTTTTAAAAAAGAGTAGCCTCCATGTGACTTGTTCACGTTTTTAAAAAAGGGAATTCAATTTTGAAAATCCCAAAATTCAATTCTTCATACCTTGAATTCTTTGAAAAAACATTTGCATTTTTTCTTCAAGGGAGATCGTGAATTTTTGTTTAAAGGAAGTCACTGCACCTCACGCTACCACTGGAGTGCGGCGATCTTACAGGGTCTCTGCACATCCTGATACACTAGGAGTGCAGCTTTCTTGAAAGGTCTACGCATTGTCCCCAACCTTAAGCCGCGGCGATTTCAGTATTTCGAACGTGCGTGAAGTTTGACTAGTATGACATCGCACCCTTCCAGAGGAGGGACCTGCGGCGATGTTGAACTCGACACACCTCACACAGATGTTGTTGCTCCTCCAAAATTTGACACCCTCTCCTCTAACCACCTCTGATACCACTTGTTAGAATTTCAAATGCGGAAAACACAATTCACATATGATAATTAACAATCACAAAGATAAAGAACACAAGGATTTCACGTGGTTCACCAAACGTTGGGATACATCCACCAAGCATAGGCATCAGTTGTCTTAATATTCATATCATGGAGATTACAACAGACGAGCAAGTTCTCACTCTCTCTCTCTCTCTGTCTCTCTCTTTGTCTCTACGGTCTTACATGTATTTATATACATTTACAAGAAATTGATTATTAAATGCAATCCCTATCCATATTCTAACTTGGTCTATTTAGTTGCAACCAACGTAGAATAATAGGATCCAGATCCATCCTTAGAGGAATTCGTTGTCACCAAATCCCAACAATCACCTCGTATGGAACATTTCAAGAAGCAACTATTTTGGATGTATATTTTAATCCATTTTCTTAGCTTGTCATAGAATCAAAATGGCTCCAATTAGCAAGTTCGACACCTCGAGGATGTCTTTATAATAAAGGCTTCAAATTCTCCCTGCATCATAACTAGTAGGCTCTTACTCTCGACTCCATTTTTTCATTTCCCATGTTCATACCATATTTATCTATACTCATTACACCTTTCTTATTCTACCCAATCCTATGTGGCTTGAGTTACCACCCTTAGCTTCAAATAAATCCTTTCCCACTTGTGTTATCTTTCCCAATGAATGGGAAGGATAACAACCTATCCCAAACATGGATGAAACAAGACAAACCACACATCACGATATATGTTTTCTCTATTATTCCCCTCACCCCCACCCACATATTATGTATGTTTTCTCTACTATTCCCCTCACCCCCACCCTCACCCTCATGAGGGGGGTGGGGGGAATAATAGAGAAAACATACATAACATGTTTTCTCTATTCTTGATCCCTGGTGAATGCTGCAAAGTTTGAGTATAGAATTCTAATCCATCTCACTTGAAGAAAAATATCGATCTTGAATTAGTTTTAGAATAGAATAGAGAGAAATTTTAGGGGTTACTTGATAAACATTTGGCTAGCTTAGGCCAGTGCGGTCCATGGGAGAATAATAAAACAGTGAGAATTCAAATATAGGTAAGGGAATCCAAACATGCTAATCACCTTGCATATTCCTAATTATTGGTTTAGGAAGAATATGTTAGGTATGGAAATCTTAATTTGCAATCCTTAATTTTTATGCAAAGTTTTAATTATTATTATTTAAAAATGAATAAAATTATGTATAAATAGATTGTAATAGTTTATTTATTTACAATTTAATCTGTTAATTATTAGTATTTCTCATCATATATGCATATGTTAGAACCATCACCTATCTCAAATTGTTTTATTCATAGTTTCAATTTTATTTCCAACTTCGGGAAGCCATGACACTTTGGAACCATTGAAAACAATAGTTATCGAGTAGTACAATATTAGTTGTGATATAATCTTAGAAATATGGATTTAATAGATGGAGAATTATTTCATCTGAGTTGGAAATGTCTACGGGTCTCCTGACATGTTTTCTCGATGTGCGCATATGTGATTAGTGAAGATTACTCTAGCGGGGCTCCTGATATGTTTTATGGATGTGCACATATATGATTGGTGAAGAAGACATAGGAAGGGGGGTTTCTATGGAAAAGAGAGGGTTTATATGGGGAAGAGACAAAAGAAAGCAGTCATGCAAATGCACTCAGAGACAATCACCAAGTGAAACTCAATAAACGATGACATGTCTTCGATGGTGGATCTCGACTGGGTTGATGAGGATGATTTGTGGGTGTGGGAGGGAATTTCCCTTTCAGATGAGACTTACAAGATCTTGTACAGCTGTCAGAGAAATCTTTTCAGGGAGGAGCACGTGGTAGACATGATTGGTCTGGAAAATGCACAAGTCGATAGGCAGAAGGGGCTTGCCCCGGATAGTGTCGTTGGAAGTGTTGGCGATCACGTGATAGCCACGAGGTGCTTTCGGAACTCGACCAAAATTTCCCTTTCTGCAGCTGATGGAGATTTTTCATCCCACATACAAAAGTTGGAAGGTAGGGTTTAGGCGGTTAATGGACCTGGGGGGTTTAGGAGCTCTACTTAGATAGGAGGAGGTGTCGGGAGGAATAGATACAAAGGGGATCATGATAGGAAGAACTGCCTGGATAAATGTTGGAAGGTTCCAAGTGTGAAACCAAGCTACATGTTAGTTAAGGATATCGCATTAGACATAGTTGCTAGTTTGGCCTCCAAGGCACTAGTGGGGAAGTTTTTTTACATCAAAATGTGGAAAGCGTAGATCTCTCAGTGGATTCAAGAATTTTGGAATCCCTTGGTGGGATATTTTCCAAGATATATCCTTCTCTTGAACCATTGGCTTGTCTTCCACTTTCTGGTGGAGGAGGACTTGCTCAAAATTATGGATATACCCTGGATTTTGGGTCGTGGTGTACTCATGCTTAAAATATGGCTCATTAGGTTCAACCCATTCACAAATTCCTTCTCAAGAAGATATTTTTGGATGCTTCTTCCATATTTACCTCTTGAACTCTGGACGACGAAATTTTTTATGCACATTGCAAATTCGGCTGGGAAATACATTTATTTTGACGAATAAGCCCTAAGGTGGAATAAGAAAAGGCTGGCTTGGGTACTTTTTGAGTTGGATTTGGAGCTGGGTCTGTAGGATGAGATCAAAATAACTATGGAAGACTCCTCCTTTTTGTAGTCTCTAGATTACTGGCGCGAGCCTTTTCGTCGTCACTCTTGTTGGCAGACAGGTCACATGAAAGTAAATTGTCCCATGGTGGTGAGGTCTCCAGTCGATTCGACCTGGTTGGATGATTTAAATCAGGATACATATCTTTTTCCACACTATGGAACTGGAGTAGATGTCCCCTTCAGACGTGACTCTTTTTTAGGTAAGATGAAAAAAAAAATCCCTTCTTTTTTTAACTCTTTATCGAAATATGATAAAATATCGCTCATCGCATGAGGACTGGATTGTGGTGATATTTTGGGGATTTTGGGACCTTTTCCTAAAAATTTCAAGAAGCCCACTCCAGGGTTAGATCTATGTGAAGATGGTTTGGATGCCCCGAACCCTAACTGCTTAGATCCTGCTTATTTAGTCACTTCCACCATTTCCCCGGACCGCGTGGAATTTCATTTTCCATTAGACGTGAACTTTGTACCTCGCCCTCAAATTGTCTGACGGGGATTAGGGAGGGAACTTTGGTTTCTTGTGGTATGGACACCCACCCTTCATGGTTTTCGCCTGTTGACCCAGTACATAGGTATAATCCTTGCAACATTGATGTGAAAGGGGAGGGGGGGGAGGATGGTCCTGTTGGCCATGGTTCCTCATATAAAGAGGCCCTTTTGGTAACCCCCTTACATGCAACTAACAAGTTTCAACCTCTTCCTGGGTTTGGAGATAGCTGAAATGTCACAGTGAGGAAAAAGTCAGGTAAAATCTCATACATAACTGGGAAAGGATCCATTGATGGAGGTTTGGCTCCTTTCATCCCTTCGCCACCTAATGTTCAACCCCATATTGTACCTCCTTCCTCTCAAAGGACCCTTAGAAGAATGAAAACCACTTCTAGGGTTAAATCATGATCATCCTTTCTCTTAATTTGCGGGGGGTTGGGGGTCTCTCCAAGCTATTAACCCTCAAACGTCTAACTAATTCTGTGT
This sequence comes from Picea engelmannii, assembly GCA_009831015.1. Taxonomy (NCBI): domain Eukaryota; kingdom Viridiplantae; phylum Streptophyta; class Pinopsida; order Pinales; family Pinaceae; genus Picea; species Picea engelmannii. The sequence continues at coordinate 217,626 of ML782975.1, forward strand.
GACCTGATATTATATTTCTACAAGAAATTATGGTTGTATTTGATAAGGCTAAATACTTTTTCCTAAAGTGTTGTCCAAATTGGGAGTGTGTAGCGTTGGAACCAAATGGTCGATCTGGGGGGTTTCTCATGAGTTGGAACCTTGTGGTTGTTGATATGATTTCATTTTCTACCACTGCAGGTATCCTTCTAGAAGGTAAATTGAAGGACGTATCAAAGAAGGTAAAATTCTTGAACTGTTATGGCCCTTATAAGGATAGGGATTCATTCTAGCAGCCTTTGGAGGCATGTGGCTTTTTAATGGAAGAGGGTTTAATCATAGGAGGTGATATGAACCTTACATTGTCTTCAAGGGATGTTTGGGGTGAACATGCTAGGATGGATCCCTTGCCAAATTAATTTTCAAACATGTTTACCTCTGTTGGCTTGGTGGACGTCCTACCTTGTCAAAACAACCCCACGTGGAGGAATGGGCGTTTGGGTTCAGTTGGTATTTCTAAGAGATTGGACATGTTCCTTATAAATGAATACTTTTTGGAGAGTTTGGGAAGATATATCTCTTGGATTATAAATTATTTATTCTCTGACCATAATCCAATTTGTCTTCAATTTGAAGAGTCCACGGATTGGATTATCTCACCTTTCAAATTCAATAGGGAATGGTTGACTGAACTAGATTTCAACTTATTAGTCCAGTCCACTTGGAATTCTATGGCACAATGGAATGACTCATCGGCTATAAGGCTGCTTTTGGAGAAGTTAAAAAATCTCAAAGAAGATGTGATAAAGTAGCAATCTAAGAAAAAGAAGAAGCTTCAAACCGAACTTTGGCAGTTAGATCAGAAACTGGACGATGTTTTTTGTAGGTGCCCATCCCAAAAACTTTCCATATCAGACAAGGATCATATCAGTTCCTTGGAGAAGCAGAAGGCATAGATCCTGATGTTGGAGGAAGAAACTTGGCGCCTTAGAAGTCGAGCTATTTGGCTTAAGAGCGGGGATAAGAACACAAAGTTCTTCCACAATTTTGTTGAACATCGTAAGGTCACAAATTCTATTTGGGATATTGTTGATATGGAAGGTCACATTCAGTCATCTCATGCAGATCTAAGGTCTATTTATTTCAAACATTTAAGGTCACTTTACCAATATGTTGGGAAGAAAGAAACCCTTACTCAACTAAGAGTTATAAAGGAAGTGCCTTGTTTTTTTACATATGAAGATAGTGATGAAGTGGGGAAACATGATAGTCTAAGGGAGGTGGAGGAAACTGTAGGGAGGATTCCTAAGGACAAAAGTCCTGGGCCAGATGGGTGGACCCAGGAGTTGTTCCACCATTTCATTGATCTTATGGGGAATAACCTTCTGAGGTAAATTGAAGAGTCCAAACTTTCTGGCATAGTTACTATTGATTAATTGGGTTGGTTGTCATTGATGTCAACCCTTGAAGGAAGTCCGGTAGCAAATTCTGGTAGCACAAAGGATAATGGTATGATTTTTGATATATTTATAGGTAATACTATTCTAGATGGATAGTACATGTCATTCCATTTTCGATGGTATGTGGAACGTCACATAACTCCTCACGGTTAGAGAGTTATGGCCATGTGAAGTTGGAGAACCCTCATGAGTCATCTAGAAGCCCCAAAAAGTCAAAGTGTTTGCAAAATAAATTATTTAAATAATAAAGTTAATGGAGAACTCCCTAAAATAAGGAAAGTGGGATGCTACATGAAATTATAAATAAGAGGCAAGGCTCTCTCATTTAAACACACTTGAACATAATTGAATATCTATTGTTGTGTAAGGCTCATTGCAAATACTTATCGATACATCTGAAGTAGTGAAAGTTTGAGGTAGCACGAAGGGTTGACAACGAAAGTCTCGGAATTACAATGAATACTTGAAAACCCTAAGTTATGAGGTGTACGTGAGCTAACATTACAGCAGGGTGCGTACATACGCAGGCTACCAGTATAGCAGGATGCGTACATACGCGGGCTGTCAGTATAACAGGGTGCGTACCTGAGGTCAAAGACATGGAAATCTGAGGAAATGAAGAAGTTGAGGTTTTATATTCTGAGAACAAGCTCCCAGGAATGTCTACAGTGATCAAAAGCATCATATCTATCCAGTGTCCACTGGGTTAAAAGGTATGTCTTATTTCTATGAATAATTGGATTTTGATGTATGCTTGAGGAATGGTTATGGAGATTTGAGGATTCTCCCTAGAGAGACTAGTGGTTGCATGGGATCTTTTGTATAAGTCAGATCTATAGAAATACAGTGCTGGTATAATTTATCATTGAGACATCTTGTTATAGTTGTGGCACATCTTGTATTTCTTGGCATATGGCTAAGGGTTTTTATGGTACATAGTTGAGAGCTTGTATTTGTGAAGTGGTTGATGTATTAAAAGGTTGAATACCAGAAATGTTTTGATGTCTGGATCATGTGAGGGATATTATACTTGTTCATGATTACACACATTTATATGACACATTACTAGAGATAGATATAGAGATTTTGGGTAAAGGCACAGGGTACAGATACAGTCTGGATACAATGACAAGTTACAGATCTATGTGAAAAAGTTACAGAGGGTCAGAAGTTTTGAAGAGAAAGAAAACCCTAGTTTTCAAAAGGCATACACAAGTTGCATAACAGTTTGGTCGCGTACATATGCAGGTTGCATAACATATAGGGTGCTTACATACGCGTGTTGCAGCACTACAGGTCGTGTACATGTTGTATTTTGTTGATACATGTTCAGTTCAGGTACAGACTGATTATAGGGCAGTTGTGCAGGTTAGTTGTGGGTCAGTGGTACAGGTTGATATAGTTGTACAGTGGTATATCTCACAGTGATAGTGTGACATTGCTTCCATCATTCTACTTCTACTTTAGGGTGGTTGGACAAGGAAAGGACAGGTGGTTGTAGCCACCTTCCGATTGTAGCCGGAGAACATAGGGGTTGTAGCCTCCTTCTTGTTGTAGCCAGAGAATTGGGGAGTTGGAGCTTCCCTCAGGTTGTAGCCTGAGAAACTAGGGGGTTGGAGCCTCCTTCCAGTTGCAGCTAGAAAACAAAGGAAGTTGGTGCTTCCAATGAATGCAATTCTTCAAGACATATAAGAAAAAATATATTTTGGTTTTCTCCCGCTTTGAGTTTCCATGTAAAAACACTGGTGTACTGTGTATGTGTATGATTTTTCATTTGTTCATTGTTTATTTACTCTACAAATATTGGATGGTAATGCTACATTGATATAACACTTTCATTATATGGTTAAAAAGGATTAGATTTCTCTATTACTGATTCACCCCCCCCCCCTCTCAGTAATCCAACAATTGGTATCAGAGTAGGTTCCTTCAGAAATAAGTTTAACCAATGAAAGGTAGATCATGGAGAGCAACAACATGTATAAAAATGGAATACCACAGTTTGATGGACATAAGTATGCATTTGGAAGCATAAGGATGAAGACATATATACAGGCACATGGATTTGAAATTTGGCAATCAATTATAGATGGATACACAGTACCAACAGTCTCGCCGACAAATGACAAAGCAATGAAACTCAGTCAGAATAATTCCAAAGCCACAAATGCACTTTTGAATGATCTTGGAGAATCAATATTCACCAAAGTTGCACATTGTAAATCCGCTAAAGAGATCTGGGACAAATTTCGAAATATTTATGAAGGAGATTCAAAAGTCAAAGCAACAAAGCTTCAAACTTATAAAGGTCAGTTCAAACAACTAAAGATGAAGGAAGATGAGAATATTGCAACTTAATTTTTACGATTCGATGAAATAGTAAATGAAATCATTGGATTGGAAGAAGAAATCAAAGAATCTGTAATCGTTCAAAATGTACTAAGATCTCTTCCTATGAGATTCGACCCTAAGATATCAGCACTGGAAGAGAGAGCAAATCTAAACTCAATAATCATGGACGAACTATATGGAATATTCACAGCATATGAAATGAGAATTGAACAAGAAAATACAGATATAAAAGAAGCAACCTTCAAAGCATCCAAAAGGTCAAAGCAAAAGGGAAAGAAAAAAGAAAAAGAACATAGCAACAATAATGACGTCTTAGAAGATGATGAAGAAGCAACCAACTTTATTAGAAGATTGAACAAGGGAACCAACGACAGGTATAGAGGTAAGCTTCATTTGATTTGTTTTAATTGTGATGGTATTGGTCATTTTGCTAACAAATGTCCACATAATAAAAAGAGAAATGATGAGGGTTACTCAAATAGCAAACAAACATATAAAGGCAAAAGAACCACAAATAAAGTTTTCAAGAAAAGCTTATGCACCAAAGAAGACATCTCATCATTAGATGAAGATGAAGTCAGTGAAAGTGAGATAGAAAGAGTTATATTCATGGCAGTAGAAGACTCTGATAAAGAAGACCCCGAAGAAGAATGTGAAGAGGCCGAAGAAGAATACGAAGAGGCAAAAGCTGATTACCGAGAAGAATTGTTGTGTCATAGAAGTTATCAGAAGAGAAAAGAAGAAAAATAAGAAACTACAAGCAAAACTAGACAAGAAAGAAGACACTCGGGAACTAGAACAAATGATCACAAATTTGAAGGTTCAAATTGAAGAAGATAAAAGAATTGAAGAAGCACTCAAAGAACAACTAGAAGGAAGAGACAAGATCATTGGAAATTTGGAAGCAGAGATTGTCACATTAAGAAAGGATCTTCAAAAGAAAAATATGCAGAACAAATCAAAAGTTTTGAATGACATTATCAATAGTCAAAAACCTCATCATGACAAGTCCAGACTTAGATACAATCAGACAGAAAAGGGATCAATCTACAAAACAACAGAACAAGAAACATATCCAAAAATCTATGCAGAAACAATCAAAGGGGATAGGAAGGTCTATAAATAAAATTACAGGGACACTCCTCCATCGAAAAGATTCAGATTTCAGAATCAACGATCGACAGAAACAGATAGGCCTCAGGAAGAAGACGGATTCATAAGAGTACCTCATTTCATAAGATCTTCAACTCCCAGGTATCAAACTATCTTTTTTGGTTTATTTTATGACATGGATAAGAAAGTAGAATCAATATAGCAATGAAGAATGCACACTTTCTCTACAAGCTAAGCAGAAGAAACATGGTTGGTATGTTGATAGTGGTTGTTCAAAACACATGACAGGTGATAGAGACATATTTCTTACATTAAGAAAGGAAAGAGATGGATCAGTCTCCTTCGGAAATGATGATTCAACTAAAATCATTGGAAAAGGCACAATCATAATTTGGAACAAGAATACCAAGGAAGAAAATATTCTACTAGTAGAAGATATGAAACATAATATTCTAAGTGTGAGTTGAATGTGTGATCAAGGTCATAAAGTTACTTTCGATTCACAAAAGTGTGAGATAATAAAAGAAGGTTCAAGAAAATTGATTGCAACAACTGCAAGAACTTCAAGCAACATATATGTATTAAGTGAAATTGGAAATGAAAAGTGTTGCCTAGGAAAGGAAGATGAAAGTTGGCTATGGCATAGAAGAATGGGTCACATACATTTTGATAACTTTATCAAAGTCAACAAAAGGGAAGCAGTTAGAGAAATGCCCCAAATCATGAAACCAACCAACACGTTATGCAAGCATTGTCAACAAGGAAAGAAAACAAAGACCAGGTTCAAATCAAATGAATATTCAACGACAAGACCACTGGAAATTGTGAATACTGATCTAGTTGGAACAACTACAACAAAGGGTTTAAAAGGTGATAAATACTTTATGTTATTATTTGATGATTATACAATAATGACTACATTTTGCTTTCTCAGGAATACGTCAAAATCTTTTGAAAACTTCAAGGTCTACAAGGAAATGGTTGAAAATGAAATGGATTAAAAAATAAAATGTTTGAGGTCTGATAATGGAGGAGAGTTCACTTCAAATGAATTTATGGACTATTGCAACAGGCATGGAATAAATGTAAGTTTTAACCTGCGAAGCAAAGCAATGCATATAGATGCTTAAGCAATACAGAAATTAATCAATGGCTCATACACAAAGTACACAGAGATTTTATACCAGAAACCCTCAACCGGGAAAACCTTTCTTATATTCATTATGTCGAATTTCACCATTCGCCATACAATATATACAATGTTTTTAGGTATTCCATAGATACCAAAACCCTAATCCCTTAATCGAGGATTAATTTACAAATCCGCTAAAAATAGCAAAAATCGCCCAAAAAAAATCCGTTAAAAATAGCAAAATACACTAAAAATAGGGATCGCCAGATGCAGTTGTCGTATCTGACGCACCCACACATACACCCATGCAAAGAATATAACACATACCCAACATTCTCCCACTTGTTGTTTTCTTTGCATCTAGGGGTCCAGGGGATTATATAGTCAACAATCCAGAGCAATAATGCCCATTGTTTCTCTACACCAGGAGAACTTTTCTGTGCTCACAGACTTTTTCAATGAATCTGCAACATTCTTCAAAGTGTCAAACTTTTCCATCAACACCTTCTTTTCCTCAACCATGTCTCTCACAAAGTGATACTGAACATCAATATGCTTTGTCTTCGAATGATAAGTTGGGTTATTTGCCAGGAATATTGCACTCTGACTGTCACAGTCTAATCTCACTACTTGTTGTACCAACCCAATACCTGAATACAATCTTTGTAACCATACTTCTTCCTTGTTTGCATGAATGGCTGCCATGTATCCAGCTTCGGTAGTTGAGAGTACCACTATAGCCTGTCTTTTCTCATCCAACTGATTGCTCCTCCAAATAGGTTAAACACATACCCACTTGTAGATCTTCTGCGATCCAGATCTCCAGCCCAGTCTGCATCAACAAAACCATGTATGTCCACCACTCTATCTAATCCCAGTCTTCCTTGGTAGCACAATCCATAACTAGTGGTGCCACGAAGATACCTGAAGACCCTCTTTATTGCTGTCCAATGCTCCTTCCCTGGTTTTGACATATACCTGCTCAAAACTCCCACTGCATGTGTAATGTCTAGTATAGTACAAACCATTGCATACATCAAACTACCAACTGCACTGGCATATGGAACATGGGACATGTCCTCTTCTTCCTGTGTCTTGGGACACTGATATGTAGATAACTTTACACCTATAGGAATAGGAACCTTGACCGTTTTACTTTCATGCATATTAAACCTCTGCAATATCATCTCAACATATTTTCTTTGATTCAACCAGAGTTTCCTATTTGCACGATCTCTTTTAATTTCCATTCCCATAATGAAGTTAGCAGCACCAAGATCCTTCATGTCAAATTTGGAGGATAGCTGCGATTTCACCTCCTTGATAACATCCATGTTATTTCCTACCAACAACATGTCATCAACATACAACACTACATAAATGAAGTGATTACCAACCTGCTTTGAATATACACAGTGATCAGCCCTGCTTCTTACTAATCCCAATCCAAGGATGTATGTGTCAAACTTTTCGTACCACATCCTAGGTGATTGCTTCAGACCATATAGTGACTTCTTTAGCTTACAGACCAACTCTTTCTTTCCCTTCACTACAAAGCCTTCTGGTTGTTTCATGTAGATTTCTTCTTCCAGATCCCCATGTAGGAATGTTATCTTCACATCCATCTGTTCCACTTCAAGATCAAAAGCAACAACAATAGATAAAAGAAATCTAATAGAAGTTAACTTAGCAACAGGAGAAAAAATCTCACCAAAGTCAATTCCCTCTACCTGGGAATAACCTTTTGCTACTA
>ML782975.1:234426-258180 GCA_009831015.1 Picea engelmannii
TTCTAGGTTTCTGGCAGCTGTAGGCAGCTTTGTTTTAAGGTTAAAAGTCCCAAGGATCCATGGGCAAATTGTAATCTGAACCAGTGGCTCTGCCACATCTTTTAATATAATACCATAACCGTTTTTGTAAAAAAAAAACATAATCTCCATCTTCCATCCTAAGATGATACAACTTCTTTCAAAGAAACAACTTGTTTACCAGGGACTTTGATTGATACAAATTCCCTAACTTATCCCATAGTTCCTTGGCTTTAGATTCTCCTAAGACATTCAACAACATCGAATCTTCCAGGCAAAGTCGAATAGTACTCCTTGCACTTCTATCCAACTTGTCCCAATCTTCCTTCGACATACCAGTAGTTGGTGTACTAGCAGGTTGTGTACCAGTAGCCTGTGTGCTCGTAGATGGTGTACGAGTAGGCTATGTACCAGGATCCACAATGATTCATTGTTCTTTGTCTACAAGAAGGTCCTCCATCTTGAGCTTCCATAGCTCAAAGTTTTTACCGTTGAACTTCTCTATCTCGATTCTAGATGAGCTCGCCATTCCTCTTTCTTTACTCGAATCTCCACTGCAAAATCTCCCACTAAACCCAGGTTTATTACAGACCCAAGATAAACTTGATCTATCAAGACCGAGCCAAACCCTCAACAAAAAAGGCGTCCCTCTGAAGCCAAAAACGAGCTCTGATACCACATGTAAGTTTTAACCTGCGAAGCAAAGCAATGCATATAGATTCTTAAGCAATACATAAATTAATCAATGGCTCATACATAGAGTACACAGAGATTTTATACCGCAAACCCTCAACCGGGAAAACCTTTCTTATATTCATTATGTCGAATTTCACCATTCTCCATACAATACATACAATGTTTTTAGGTATTCTGTAGATACCAAAACCCTAATCCCTTAATCCAGGATTAATTTAAAAATCCGCTAAAAATAGAAAAAGACGCAGTTGTCGTATCTGACACGCCCACACACACACCCATGCAAAGAATATAACACATACCCAACAATAAAAAGGCAATTCTTAGTTGCTAGGACAACTCAACAGAATGGATTTGTTGAAAGAAAGTACACGGTAGTACAGGAAATGGCTCGAACAATGCTAATGGATTCCAAATTGACAGATATCTTTTGGACACATGCAGTTCATACAACAATTCACATTCAAAACAAAGTGATTCTCAGAAACAACTCTCGCAAAACTCCCTATGAGCTATGGAAAGAAAGACCAACAAATGTGAAGCACTTCATATTTTTTGGAAGCAAATGCTACATCAAAAGAGAAGATGGCAAAATGGGAAAGTTTGACTCTCGTGTGGACAAAGGAGTACTTGTTGGTTACTCAAGTACAAGGAAATAACACAAGTGTTACAACCTGAAATTGAACAAAGTTGTGGAAAGCATCAACGTAAGAATTGATGAAACAAGTAGACAAGAATTAAAGGAAGAAGAAAATGAATCAATGGAACATCTTTACGAAGAAGACGTAGAAGATGAAAAATAAGTAGAAGGTGTTAGCGATAATTCTTGTCATGCGATCGAGAGCATTCGGGTCTGCAAGTTCCACGAAGTGATCAACCGCAGCTCTGGAGAATTCTCATTTTTTCAAAAGTAGCAAGTCAAGCGAGCGGGCAAAGTGTCGTCGACATCATCCAAGGTCTATGATCTCGCGAACTCGAGAGCTCGCAGGGTAAAGGCCCAAACATTGGGTATCCCAAGTCGTGAGGACGCGAGAAGCGAGAAGGTGAATAAACGTTGGATCTGGATCAAGGAGAGTCGTAGGATCTGCACGTGGGATCGCGTATCGGGGCCTCGCAAGAAAAGGCTCAAGAATTTGGGCGTGGGGATCGCGAGATTGCAAGGAGTGATACCCCGACAGCTGGAGGTAGTGGGGGACATAGCAGAGTCGACGAGTGGAATACAGGTGGCACGAAGCCTCGGGATCTCTCCGCGAAAAGTCTCGAAGTATTGGTGATAGGATCCGCGAGTCGCGAAGCACCGAGTGCATTCGGACCCGGGCCCACAAGGGTATCGGGTGAGTTCAAAGCCGTCAGATCTAGAAGGACACGTGGTGCGCGATTAGGCTACTCGCCTCCTTGCCCCTCGCAACTTTGAAACGTAAAGTTTAACTCTTCCCAGTTACGAGTCGTGAAGTGACGAAAGAGCCTTTGAAGATAGGCATAGGGTCACAGCCCGTGGTCACTTGGGGGTGATAGAAAGAACTGCGCAAGGGGCCGAAGTGTCGGGTTTGACTACAGAAGGGATCACTGTGTTCTCCAGGTGCCAGCTCAACTTGATCTCAATCCTGGTACCTGCTCAGAGTGAATGAAGAAGAGAGAGGGTGGTTGAAGCCTCGCCTCACTCATTAATTCCAAGGGATGGAGGGTCTGGCGAACCATCTGATCGAGGAAGTCCTGCGCTTCGATTTTCTCAAAGACGCCATGCCGAAGTCCTCATCTCGACAGAGAAGTCTGCGCATGCTAGCCCAACACTTAATGGTTCGGCTACCCTCTTTACAGGGGCCATGCGTAGTTAAGATGGCGCTAAAAGGAAGATATAAGTACAAGTTTGACTGAGGGGACATCAAGATGTGAGTCACTGGGCACGCCTCTGTTAGGTGAATTTTCCTGAGTATATAGGCTCAGTTTTTGTATTTTTGTAAGCATCGATGGTAGAGCAGAGCTCCCGGTTGTAAAGATTTAATGAAGCACTGTTATCTCTGGTTATATGTATGAACTCTTGAGACTTCTTGCCTTATGAATGTCAGCTTCTTTCATGTCTTTGTTCAAACTATGTTAGAGCCGCTCGGAATTGGAGAATCTAGTCGAGTTGCAACTGTTATAGGATGATGTAGAATTTGATCATTGTGACAGCCACATTGCCTCTAATCAGTCCTTGTGACTTTCCTAACGCTGAACGACTTGGAATTGGAGAATCCAGTCAAGTCCCTTCTTCAGTATCTCGAAACTCTGAACTAGAGGATCTCGCTTTCAGAGTTTTTCTCCTAGAAATTACCGAAAGCCTGTCGCCCGAAGTAGTTTGTTCACTCTCCTTATCAACTCTTCCACCTATTCACCTTTTAATCAACCCACTGATTGAAGTTAGATCAAGACCTCCTTTGTTTCATACATGCCGGACCCAGTCTCTGAGTTAGAGTGACATTTCCCTGAGTCTCTGTCCATTTGATCATCCATAAAAAACCACTGTGACATAAAACTGATGGGCGTCGGGCTCTGCTCTTGCTAGCAATCCAGGGGTGACTTCCGTCGCCAACATTTTTGGCACCGCTGCCGGGGACAAAGTTGAATATTTTCCCTACATTTGAACGACAATGATTAACTGATTCTGAAGGTGCATCAGATATCAGAATTATCAAGATTGATGTTGTTCACCTGGCGACTCCACTGTGACGACTCCGTTGGGGAGAACCTGCTCTATCAATTGTGGCTTTTAGAGGTAGACACACGCGGTCTCATCCACAGCTACCCCTAGCTACACCTGAAACCGATCCAGAGGTGGTTCTCAAAAAAGGAAAGGCCCCTGAAGAAGAAGCTTCCATCGCTGAAAAAGGTAATCTGCCATCTCCTTCTGTAAGAACTCTGTTTTCTCCCCCTCAGTTTCTTGATAGACCCCCCTCACAAGTTTCCCGTTTCCTGAATTTTGGGAGTGTTCCTGCTGAGTTTTCCCCTCCTGGTCTGGGAATAGAGGAAGAAATCCTTGTCACTCCCCTCTCCTTTGAAGATGTTTATCGGCGAAGACCTGTGACTGCAGAAGATTTTCCCACTCCTGCATGAAGAAAAGCACCTGCTGACTTGAGCTCGTTAGCCTTCCCCTTGAATCCCCTTTTGTTTCCCACCAGACTCTGAAATTCATTCCCGGTAGCCTCATCGCAAACTCCTTTTCCTCCGAGTTCTCCTCCACCTAATATTCCTATGGCCGGAGCAAATCCCCCTATGACCGACATAGAGGTCATCATAGCCGCTAGGTACGCTCCCCTTGTGCTACCACAACCTCTCAATGCCCTCCCACCAGAAGGATACCTAAAGCAGTTGCCTAGGTTTACAGGCGAGGGGGACATAACTGCTGAAGAACACCTAGCAGCCTTTTATACTTTCGCGGATGATAATGTTATCATGCACGCAGACGTATGGACGATAATTTTTGTCCATGGTCTCCAAGGAGAGGCTAGAAAATGGTTCAAGGCCCTGCCGCCTGGATCTATTGATGGGATCAGAGCTTTAGATAATGCCTTTTTGAGACAGTGGGGAGATAAAAAAGACTTCATGTATTACATGACAGAGTTTGGGTCGTTGAAGAGAAAGGAGGGAGAATCTGTTTCTGACTTCTCCAAGAGGTTTAATAACATGTACAACAAAATTCCTGTTGAGATAAAGCCCTCGGAAGCCTCTGCAAAGATCACTTACTCCAACGCCTTTGATCCCGATTTCTGCCTACTGCTAAGGGAGAGAAGAGTTGCTACGCTGGCACACATGCAAGACGCAGTCGTGGAGGTGGAATCCAACATATTGGTATTCAACCGACTCAGGAACGTTGGTGATAGAAATACATCCAAGAACAGGCCTGAAGCTTCCTCATCCAGTTCCTCTCCCCTGCCCCATCAGACAGATGAGACAGCTAGAACGCTAAAATCGCTTGTTGCCAAGATAGAAAGGTTGGAATTAGAGGGGAAGTCCATGTACCGAAATCCCCAGAACACTGATAATAGAGGTTTCAGACGACCTGCTAACCATGTGCCTCAGGTTTTCCCGAGAGAACAAAGGGGAAAAGATAGAGATGATCAAAGGGTTCAAACCCCCCTCCAAAACAACCTAGTTGATCATGAGGAAAGAGAGGAGAGAGAGGAGTTTGTCCCGGAAATTCACTGTATTGAAGAGACTCCCCCTTTTCCCCACTTGACCCAGTCCGCATATGAAAAATCTTTGATGAACATTCAGATCCACAAGTTGGGAAAGGAGGAAGAGGTTGGTCACGCTTCTAATAGATATAATCTCAGGTCGAGAAGGAAAGAAGGAGACTTCGACAACTCAGACCAGCCCCTCATAGCAGATAGGCCTACTAAAGCTGCAGCAGCCACAGCTAAAGAAAAGAAGACTCAGAGTGCTTCGCCAACAGCCAAAGAGCCTGTCACTGAGTTAAGAGAAGCTCCTAAACCTACCCCCTCTTTCAATTTTGAGCATGAGATTCAGAAGATTAGGATTCCTGTACCTCTCTCTGAGCTAGTTAAAAATGAAGACTGCAAAAGGTCCCTCTCCAAGTTGCTGCAATCTGAATCCCCCCAACCTCCCTCTGACTCAATAAACCTTCAAGATGAAAAGCCTACAGTCGTCTTAGGGCCCATGGTAGAAGATAGAGATGATTCATCCCCTCCCTTCTACACATCCCTGAATATACATGATAAAGTGTTGCACAACTGCTTAATGGACTCAGGGGCTTCCCATAACCTTATGCCCAAAATCGTAATGGAGGAGCTGGGATTAGAAGTGACCAGGGCCTACCATGATTTATACTCTTTTGATTCAAGCAGGGTGCAATGTCTGGGTGTCATCAAGGACCTGATGGTTTCTCTATTTCAACTGCCCATGAAGAGTGTGGTCATGGACATTGTGGTAGCTGATGTTCCTCCCAAGTTCGGCATGCTGTTGTCAAGATCTTGGATTAAAAGACTTGGAGGAACATTACAGATGGACCTCACCTATGCCACTATTCTGGTCTTTGGAGGAGAGCACAGGAGGTTGTACAGAGAGGCCGAGCTAGCCTATATTGTTGGTGATGAAGCAAACCCCACTAACCACCCCATCTTTGCACTTGATACTGACTTAGGGACTAGTTTGTTACAGATCACCGGAACTCCTAAGGTCCCTTTACATATAAGAAAGCAGCCTACTATTGATCAGCAAATACCTCCTCCAATCACCTCTGTCTGGAAGATGTTCTTCGATGGGGCTTCCTCCAGTATGGGTGCTGGCGCTGGAGTAATTTTCATATCGCCCTACCAAGAGACTATATCCCTGTCATACAAGTTGGAATTTGAAACTACCAACAATGTGGCAGAATACGAAGCTCTTGTTCTAGGTATGAGGGCTGCAAAATAAATGGGAATTGAAGAGGTGTCCGTGTTTGGAGATGCAGAGTTGATAATCCAACAGGCCAGGAATGTTTATCAGGCTAAACATCCTCAGCTCAGGAGTTACAGGAATAAGGTATGGGACCTGATTGATAATTTCATCTCAGCTTTCAACATTACTTTTGTCCCAAGGGAAGAAAATGCCTCGGTCGACTCCTTAGTCGTCTCAGCTAGTCTGTTCAAGGTCCCTCTGCCACCGAAGATCCATGGTGAGGTCAAAATAAGATACAGACCATCCATCCTGGATAATGTAAAACACTGGGAGGTATTCGAGGACGATCTTGAAATACAAAATTTTCTTCAGACTATCGATGAGTTTTCGGCACTGCACATTGATCAGGATCCCGACCCAAAGGGTGAACCTCACCCTGAGGTGTTTGCAAACAAAATTTCCAATCACCAGATTATTCAGCTACCTAATAATCAAATTCCCAGGGGACTAGTCCCTTTAGAAAGGTTGTTTGACAAGAATGATGTGGCACTAAAAGGTGGTGTTTCAGGTAAAGATGTTGACATAGCTGAATGCAACATTGGCATGCAGGATGAGCCTAGGTTTGTCAAATTATCGAGCAGCCTGGCCAAGGAGCAAAGGGCGGAATATACTGAGTTATTAAAGGAATTCATTGATGTGTTTTCATGGGCCTATGAAGACCTCAAGACCTATGACCCATCTGTCATTCATCATAAGATCCCACTGAAAGAGGAGGCTAAGCCATTTCAGCAGAAGCTGAGACAGATAAATCCCATGTTGCTACCTGTCATGGAGAGAGAAGTGAAGAAGTTGTTGGATGCCCGAATCATTGTTCCCTTGAGGTATTCCGAGTGGATAGCTAATTTGGTTCCAGTAAGGAAGAAAAGTGGGGAAATCAGACTCTGTGTTGATTTCAGAAACCTAAACAAAAGCTCAAGGAAAGAAAATTATCCTCTGCCCAACATGGAATACATATTGCAGAAGGTAACTGGTGCATCTAGGATATCCATGATTGACGGTTTCTCTGGATATAATCAAATATCAGTCATACCTGAAGACAGAGAAAAAACGGCCTTCACCACTCCTTGGGGCACATTCATGTATGCCAAAATGCCTTTCGGATTGATGAATGCAGGGGCAACATTTCAGCGAGCCATGGACATAGCCTTTATCGGGGAAAAATATAAGTTTGTAGTAATCTACCTGGATGATATAACGGTTTTCTCCAGATCTGACAGAGAACACTACAGTCACCTGAGGAAATTTTTTCTGAAATGTCGAAGGTTTGGCCTATCCTTAAATCCCAGAAAATCTTTGTTCGCTATGAAAGAAGGGAAGCTATTAGGCCATATAATATCAGAAGGAGGAGTGAGGATTGATCCTAGCAGGGTTGAGGCAATTCAAGCCCTATCGCTTCCTAGATCCAGAAAGGAAGTTCGGGCCTTCTTGGGGAAGATTAATTTCTTGAGGAGATTTGTCTCAAATTTTGCTGAGTTGGTAAAAAATATCACAGCCATGCTCAGAAAAGGAAATGAAGTAAAATGGACCGATGAAACCAGGGAATATTTAGACCAAATTAAAAGAGCATTGACTGAGGCACCTGTTCTGATCAGTCCCGACTATTCCAAAGAATTCCTGATTTTCTCTTTTGCTTCTTTTGATACGGTAGCAGCGGTTTTGTTGCAGAGAAATGAGGAAGGGCGTGAGCAGCCCATCGCCTTCTTCAGCAGGGCGTTAAGAGACGCAGAGAGAAGATACGAAATCATGGAAAAACAAGCTTATGCCTTATTAAAGGCCCTCAAAGCTTTCAGGATCTATGTCTTGCACTCAAAGGTGATAGCATACGTTCCTTCAGCTTCTGTGAAGGACATCCTTATACGGCCTGACATGGATGGAAAAAGAGGGAAGTGGATTGCTAAGATCCTAGAGTTTGATATGGAGATTAAGCCCACCAAGTTGATAAAGGGACAGGGTTTAGCCAAGCTGCTGGTTGAATCCAACTGCAAAGCCTTAGGGATTAGTTTCATCAATGAGCAAGCTGAGTCATCCAACAAGAATTTTTAGGATGCCTTATCGCTGGCAGAATGTGCCTGGTATCGTGACATTTTGTATTTTCTACAAGAGTTGAAGCCCCCCGATGAAATGGGAAAAAGTAAAGTGAGGGCTCTTAAGCTCAAGGCGGTCAGGTATTGCCTCATTGACCAAACCTTGTACTGGAAAGATCCTCTAGGGGTATTTCTAAGATGCCTGGACCCGCAAGAGGCCCAGAAGGTTACGTTTGATTTTCATAGCGGACTTTGCGGAGGTCATCATTTCTGGAAGACCACAACCTACAAGATACTCTGAGCTGGGTATTATTGGCCCACTTTGTTCCCCGATGTTTGTAGGGAGATCAGAGCTTGCACCAAATGTCAAAATTTCTCAGGAAAGCAACAGCTCACATCGCTTCCATTGAAACCCATAGTAGCTTCGACACCTTTTCAGCAATGGGGATTGGACTTCATCGGAGAGATTCATCCTCCCTCAAGTGGTCAGCACAGATGGATCCTGACTGCAACAGATTATTTCACCAAGTGGATAGAAGCTGTCCCCCGCCAGAAGCGCATCACACAAAGTAATTATCAGCTTCCTGGAGGATATCATAGCCCGATTTCGTTGTCCCAGCAGAATCGTCACCGATAATGCTGCTTCTTTCAAATCTGAACCTCTAATTAAATTCTGTGAGCAGTTCTAGATCTCGCTAATTCACTCCACCCCATACTATCCCCAGGGAAATGGTTTAGCGGAATCCTCAAACAAAAGCCTGATAAAGATCATCAAAAGACTATTAGAGGATAACAAGAGAGCCTGGGATTCAAAGTTGAAGTTTTCTCTGTGGGCCGATCGTGTCACAACGAAGAAGTCTCTGGGCACTTCGCCGTTTCAACTAGTCTACGGAGCAGAGGCGGTTTTCCCTACTCATCTCGCCTTACCTGTGGCGAAGTTCTTTCAAGATTACGAGGGAGAACCAAATCATATGATCAGAAGAATTCATCAGATAGTGGAAGTGCAGCAGATCAGAGAACAAGTGCGAGACGCGGCTTATAGTCATCAGCAAAAGATCAAGCAGGCTTTTGACAGAAAGGTCAAGAAAAGGGAGTTCGAGGTCGGGGACTTGGTATTTAAGTGGGACGCACCCAGACAGGATAAAGGCAAGCACAACAAGTTCGATGCCCTCTGGATCGTCCCCTTTAAGATCTCTGAGATTTTCTCCAACAACACCTATGGGTTGCAGGATCTGGAGGGTGAAGAGGTTTTCAACAGCCCAGTGAATGGGCATTTTCTGAAAAAATGTTTTATTTGAGCCTTAGACGGCTCCTCTGTTTGTAAATATTGTCTTTTAGTTCTTTGTTTAGTTTCCTTTTGTATGTTTTCGGCCTAATAAGTGACTCCATAGCCCAACAACAAGGAATTGAAGCTGTGGAAGGAGTTCTTAGAGCATCACAGGGACGACTCTATCCCCCATGGAGCCTAATGTTAGCGATAATTCTTGTCATGAGCTCGAGAGCATTTGGGTCTGCAAGTTGCACGAAGTGATCAAGCGCAGCTCGGAAGAATTCTCATTTTTTCAAAAGTAGCGGGTCAAGCGAGTGGGCAAAGTGTCGTCGGCATCATCCAAGGTCTATGATCTCGCGAACTCGGGAGCTCGCAGGGTAAAGGCCCAAACATTGGGTATCCCAAGTCGCGAGGACGCGAGAAGCGAGAAGGTGAATAACCGTTGGATCTGGATCAAGGAGAGTCGTTGGATCCGCACGTGGGATCACGTATCGGGGCCTCGCAAGAAAAGGCTCGAGAATTTGGGCGCGGGGATCGCAAGATTGCAAGGAGCGATACCCCGACAGCTGGAGGCAGTGGGAGCCATAGCAGAGTCGGCGAGTGGAATACAGGTGGCACGAAGCCTCGGGATCTCACCGCGAGAAGTCTCGAAGTATTGGTGATAGGATCCGCGAGTCGCGAAGCGCCGAGAGCATTCAGACCCGGGCCCACAAGGGTATCGGGTGAGTTCAAATCCGTCAGATCTAGAAGGACACATGGTGCGCGATTAGGCTACTTGCCTCCTCGCCCCTCGCAACTTTGAAACGTAAAGTTTAACTCTTCCCAGTTGCGAGTCGCGAAGTGCCGAAAGAGCCTTTGAAGATAGGCACAGGGTCACAGCCCGTGGTCACTTGGGGGTGATCGAAAGAACTGCGCAAGGGGCCGAAGCGTCGGGTTTGACTGCAGAAGGGATCACTGTGTTTTCCAGGTGCCAGCTCAACTTGATCTCAATCCTGGTACCTGCTCAGAGTGAATGAAGAAGAGAGAGGGTGATTGAAGCCTCGCCTCACTCATTAATTGCAAGGGATGGAGGGTCTGGCGAACCATCTGATCGAGGAAGTCCTGCGCTTCGATTTTCTCAAAGACGCCATGCCGAAGTCCTCAGCTCGACAGAGAAGTCTGCGCACGCTAGCCCAACACTTAATGGTTTGGCTACCCTCTTTGCAGGGGCCATGCGTAGTTAAGATGGCGCTTAAAGGAAGATATCAGTACGAGTTTGACTGAGGGGACATCAAGCTGTGAGTCACTGGGCACGCCTCTGTTAGGCGAATTTTCCTGAGTATATAGGCTCAATTTTTGTATTTTTGTAAGCATCGATGGTAGAGCAAAGCTCCCGGTTGTAAAGCTTTAATGAAGCACTGTTATCTCTGGTTATATGTATGAACTCTTGAGACTTCTTGCCTTATGAATGTCAGTTTCTTTCATGTCTTTGTTCAAACTGTGTTAGAGCCGCTCGGAATTGGAGAATCCAGTTGAGTTGCAACTGTTATAGGATGATGTAGAATTTGATCACTGTGACAGCCGCATTGCCTCTAATCAGTCCTTGTGACTTTCCTAACGCTGAACGACTTGGAATTGGAGAATCCAGTCAAGTCCCTTCTTCAGTATCTCGAAACTCTGAACCAGAGGATCTCTCTTTCAAAGTTTTTCTCCTACAAATTACCGAAATCCTGTCGCCCGAAGTAGTTTGTTCACTCTCCTTATCAACTCTTCCACCTATTCACCTTTTAATCAACCCAATGATTGAAGTTAGATCAAGACCTCCTTTGTTTCATACATGTCGGACCCAGTCTCTGAGTTAGAGTGACATTTCCCTGAGTCTTTGTCCATTTGATCACCCATAAAAAACCACAGTGACATAAAACTGATGGGCGTCGGGCTCTGCTCCTGCTAGAAATCCAGGGGTGACTTCCGTCGCCAATAGAAGGGAAAGATGAAGAGAATCCGACATAAGAAGAAGAACAAGTTCAACAAGTGCCTCCAAGGACACCTAGTAGACGAGTACAGAAGAATCATCATTCAGATCAGATTATTGGAAACAAAGATGCAGGAGTTGAGACTAGAAGAAGAATCCGTTCACCAAAACAAACACACCTAGCACTCTCATTTATGATTGAACCAAACTGTTTTGAAGAGGCTGTCAAGGATGAATTTTGGAATAAGGCCATGGATGAAGAATTGGATCAAATAGAGAAAAATGACACTTGGGAATTGGTTCAAAGACCAAAGAATAAGAATGTGATTGACACAAAGTAGGTATTCAAGAATAAATTGAATGAATACGGACATGTTACAATGAACAAAGCTAGATTGGTATGTAAAGGATATGCACAGGTTGAATGAATCAACTTTGAAGAGACATTTTCCCCAGTTGATAGAATGGGAGCAATCTGATTGCTTTTAGCTTATGCATGCTCCAAAAATATTAAAGTGTATTAGATGGATGTAAAATCATCTTTTCTGAATGGGGAACTTGAATAAGAAGTCTACATTGAACAACCATAAGAATTTCAGTTGTCAGAGAATGCAGATTATGTGTGTAAATTAAAGAAGGGCTTGTATGGTCTAAAATAGGTCCCTAGAGCATGGTACTCTAGACTGGATTAATATTTACAACTGGCATAGTTCAGAAAAGGAAGTGCAGACAACAGCCTCTACATCAAGGTAACTCAATATAACATTTTATTAATTGAAGTTTATGTTGATGATATTATTTTTGGAAGTACCGATGACAGGTTAAGCCAAAAATTTGCAAAGGACATGTAGAATGAATTTGAAATGACATTACTTGGATAACTATCCTTCTTTCTGGGTCTTCAGATACATCAAAGCAACCAAGGAATTTTTATTTCTCAAACCAAGTATATCATAGAAATGCTAAAGAGGTTCAGAATGGAAGATTGCAAACCAGTTATCACTCCCATGCAAACTAGTTGCAAGTTGAGCAAAGATGATGATTCAAAGTCTACAAATCAGTTGCAATACAGGTCAATGATTGGTATCCTACTATATGTGACAACATCTAGACCATATGTAATGTAGGAAATTGGACAGGTGGCACAATTTCAAGCAGCACCAAAGGAATCACTTGTATTAGCAGTGAAGAGGATTTTCAGATATCTCAAAGAAACAAAAGAGTTTGGATTATGGTATCCAAAATGAAAGGATCTATCACTTATTTCTTACAGAGATGCAGATTGAGCAAGTTGCATTGATGACCGACGAAGCACCAGTGGAGCAACGTTCTACTTGGGTGAGTGTTTAGTATCATGGCTAAGCAAGAAACAATAATCAATATCTTTATCTATAGTCGAGGCAAAGTATATTGCAACAACAACATGTTGTACACAGGTTCTATGGATGACACAAACTCTGACAGATATACAGGTTGAGTATGATGAGCCCATTCCAATCTATTGTGATAATACAAGAGCCATCAATATCTCAAAGAACCCTGTGATGCACTCCAAGACGAAGTACATTCCAATCAAGTATCACTTTCTACAGGAACAAGTTGCAGAAAATAACATCAAAGTTGAATATGTGGGCACAAACGAACAAGTGGCAGACATCTTTACAAAACCGCTTCCACGTGAATCCTTTGAGTATCTTCGCTAGAGACTCGAAGTTATTTCTACTCCAAAATGAATGCTTTTGAATGCTTATCTTATATGTCTTAGATGTACACAAAGAAGCACCATAAAGAGGACAATTCAAGTTGGGAGATCAGACAATTCAGTTAGGGGGAGCAACCTCGGATGGAAAGATACCTTTGCCATTGATGACAAAGGGGGATAGATTTATCAGATGCAGAGCACAGAGGCATGGTTCCAGGGGGAGCATGAGTGATATGACTCCAGTATTGCATGACATGACTTCAATATTTCATCAGAGTGTTTCCATCAATGCCAAAGGGGGATATTGTTGATTAATTGGGTTGGTTGTCATTGATGTCAACCCTTGAAGAAAGTCTCGTAGCGAATTCCGGTAGCACAAAGGATAATGGTATGAGTTTTGATATATTTTCAGGTAAGACTATTATAGATGGATAGTACATGTCATGCCATTTTCGGTGGTATGTGGAATGTCACATAACTCTTTACAGTTAGAGAGTTATGGCCATGTGAAGTTGGAGAACCCTCATGAGTCATCTAGAAGCCCCAAAAAGTCAAAGTGTTTGCAAAAGAAATTATTTAAATAATAAAGTTAATGGAGAACTCCCTAAAATAAGGAAAGTGGGATGCTACATGAAAGTATAAATAAGAGGCAAGGCTCTCTCATTTAAACACATTTGAACACAATTGAATATCTATTGTTGTGTAAGGCTTACTGCAAATACTTATTGATACATCTGAAGTGGTGAAAGTTTGAGGTAGCATGAAGGGTTGACAACGAAAGTCTCAGAATTATAATGAATACTTGAAAACCCTAAATTATGAGGTGTATGCCAGCTAACAATACAACATGGTGCGTACATACGCGGGCTACCAATACAACAGGACGCGTACATTTGTGGGCTGTCAGTATAACAAGGCGCGTACCTAAGGTCAAAGACATAGAAATATAAGGAGATGAAGAAGCTGAGGTTTTAGATTATGAGAACAAGCTCCCATGAATGTCTACAGTGATCAAAAGCATCAGATCTATCCACTGGGTTAAAAGGTGTGTCTTATTTCTATGAATAGTTGGATTTTGATGTATGCTTGAGGAATGGTTATGGAGATTTGAGGATTCTCCCTAGAGAGACTAGTGGTTGCATGGGATATTTTGTATAAGTCAGATCTACAGAAACAAAGTGTGGGCATAATTTATCATTGAGACATCTTATTAGATTTGTGGCATGTCTTGTATTTCTTGGCATATGGCTAAGGGTTTTTATGGTACATAGTTGAGAGCTTGTATTTGTGAAGTGGTTGATGTATTGAAAGGCTGAATACCAGAAAGGGTTTGATGTCTGGATCATGTGAGGGATATTATACTTGTTCATGATTACACACACTTATATGGCACATGAATAGAGAGAGATATAGACATTTTGGGTAAAGGCACAGGGTATAGATACAGTCTGGATACAATGACAGGTTACAGATCTATGTGAAAAAGTTATAGAGGGTCAGAAATTTTCAAGAAAAAGAAAACCCTAGTTTTCAAAAGGCATACACAGGCTGCATAACATTTTGGTCGTGTACATACGCAGGCTTCATAACAGATAGAGCGTGTACATACACGTGCTACAACACTACATGTCATGTACCTGTTGTATTTTGTTGATACATGTTTAGTTCATGTACAGATTGATTACAGGGCAGTTGTACAGGTTGGTTGTGGGTTAGTGGTACAAGTTGATATAGTTGTACAGTGGTATATCTCACAGTGATAGTGTGACAACGGTTCCATCATTTTACTTCTATTTAGGGCAGTTGGACGGGGAAAGGACAAGCGATTGTAGCCACCTTCCGGTTGTAGCCGAAGAACATAGGGGGTTGTAGCCTCCTTCTGGTTAATGTAGCCATAGAATTAATGTATGTACTTATACTTAGTACATGAATGTATGCACTTAGTTAAAACAAGGAAAATGAAATCACTTATACTTAAGTTGGATCTTAGGGAAGCTTTTGATAGGGTGAGTTGGCACTACCTTCAGATGATGTTGATACAAATTGGCCTCAAATGGGAGGTGACACAATGGATTATGGGATGTGTTTCTAGTGCCAATTTTGCAGTTTTCATTAATGGTTCTCCAACTAATTTCTTTAGAAGCCACAGAGGACTAAGGCAAGGCTGTCCTCTTCTGCCTTTATTGTTCTTATTGGTGGTGGAAGGCCTCGATAGGATTTTGAAGAAGGCTTGCACATATGGAAAATTCAAGGGTATAAAAGTTGCTAAAGGAGTTATCATCTCACATATGTTATTTGTGGATGATGTGTTAATCCTGGGTGTTGGCACTGTTGAAGAGTGGATTGTACTCAAAGAACTTTTAACAATTTTTTTCCATGCCTCGGGTATGGAGATAAACTATTAGAAATCATGTTTCATTACTCATAATTTAGATGATGCACTGCTCAAAAGGATTGAGGAGGCCTTTGAAATCACTTCTATAAAGTTGGATCAAGGTATGAAATACCTTGGTTTTTATTTGAAACCTAATGACTATAGGGTCAATGACTGGCTTTGGCTTCCTCAGAAGGTGGATAAGAAAGTTGGTCATTGGACCTGTAGATGGATTTCCCTAGGTGAAAGTTTGGTTCTAGTCAACTCTTTTCTCCAAAACATGTCGGTTTACTGGCTCAGTTTAGCTAAGGTGTCTGCAAAGATCATACAAAAAATTAGCCAAATCTTCTCTAGGTTCCTCTGGAACGGTGCTAAGAAACCCACTGGTTTTCATTTAGCCAGCTGGGACAGGATTACAAAGCCCAATGCATTAGGTGGGTGGGGGATTCATAACCTTAAATGTTTTGCACATGCCCTTGTTGCAAAGTCTCTTTGGTGGGGATTGTTTGGATTTGTTCTATGGAGCAAGGTATTGGCAACAAAATATTTGAAAGGTGTTGAGGTGGTTTATTGGCCGTGCATTGAAAATTACAATTTTCCCGTGGCTTCAAATTTCTGGAAGAATTTCATGGGCTCTTTGCACCTATTGAAGAGATGGTTGGCATGGTCAAGACCCTTTTATTGGATGTGATCCATTGTACAAATTATCAGATGCACTGTTTCAACATTTAAAAGGGAAACAATTATATTCTTTGGCACACATTACTTTCACATCTTCTTTAAACACATCAAATACACATGATTGGCTCTCCGCAGAGGACCTTGGTTTGGAGGGTGGGTTGGATGAGTAATGGTCTACTTTTCTGTATATGTTAAGAAACAATGGTGTTACACTCAACAATGATGAGGACAATGTAGTATGGTCTTGAAATAAATCCACGGGATCAGTGACTGCCAAGTTATCATATGATGGTCTTATAACACAAGATGAGGTGGAGGAACCTATATGGTGGCACAAATCTCTATGGAAAGTTGAGATCCCGGTCAAAATAATTCTCTTTATTTGTCTTTGCTTATATGACCGTGTCCTCACTGGGGAAAATGATAGGAATTGGGCCCTCGGTGTGCACCCTCTGCTTAAAATTTGAGGAGACAACCATGCACTTGTTTTTCCATTGTAAAATTGCACAAGCAATCTGGAAAGAAGTCTGTGAACATCTTAAGATAAAGGGAACTTGGGATCGACCTTCACTAGATGAAAATTTTCTGAGTTGGTTCATATCCTTTCCTAGAAACAAGACAATTCCTTTCCATGTGCTTTGGGGTATATGGCGCTACAGAAACAAAATCCTATTTGAGGACTTGACTCAAAATGATGCGATGACCAACTCTAGAATTGTGTTGGCTATCAAGGAGATGTCAGGTGAAAACAAAGATGATTGTTTAGATTTCATTATGAACCATGTGTATTTTGATAATAGGCCTATTGGGTTCTTTGATAGTGTTGTTGCAGGAGGGGTTTGTGGTGTGGGTATTGTTCTCAAGTTAATTTCACATCATTTCTTTAGAGCACAACTTGTTGCTCGTGTGGGTTCCAATATTAAGGATGAACTTCTTGGTTTATGGGGACTTCTTTCATTTGCAAAGAGATGTCACATTGCATATTTAATGGTGATTGGAGATTCAAAGGTTGTGTTAGACTGGTTTGATGGGAAGTCACACTTGAATGCTCTTATCCTAAGGCCTTGGAAGATGAAGATTATGGCTCTCAAGCAACATTTCAGTTGGCTAAAGTGTCTACATGTTCATAGACAATACAACTCTCTGGCAGATTCACTTTCAAAACTAGCTCTGGAGTTGCAGCCTTAATGGCTATAGTTCGAGGAAGTTTTTAAGGATATTATGGTCAATAATGGACAATTTTATATTTTCTAAAAAAAATCTATGGCAGATTGATATCCTTGTATATACGTTTTGAATTGAAACAACATCTCCTTCTTGTAAATTTTTGGAACTATTTTTTTCAGAAACTGTAAGGCTTAAAAAATAGGCGAGGGCATTTTGTTAGATATCTTCAAAGTGTGTGTTTTGTATTACAACAACATTATGGTCGAAGTGCATATTGGGACTATGTATAAGGCACATTTAAGACCTTTTTTTACTGGGAAGTTTCCTTTGATTCAATATTGAATAACAATGAAACTGCTTTTTCTGAGGGAAAAAAAAATTCTTAGAAATACATCATGGAGCAGAATGGCATAGGACTCGAAGAATTGACCTACCAAGAAACTTCCTTTATGACTACTAGCTTATCCACCAAAAAACCTCCTTTATGACTACTAGCTTATCCACCACCTTTTGGTGAGTTAGTATATTGTTTTTCCATAGAGAAAAGAGAAACACCTAGTCATGCCCCTGGAAAGATATTCATTGGCCTTATTGTTTAAATGTAATGTGTCCATATTAATTTACTCGATACATAATGAAATTAATTCACATAAATGATTACATGAAACTTGATTACAGAAATCACCTGGGAATCACCCATATTTTGGTTGAATGCACATAAGTTATAACATAATTTGTAATGCTATGATCTTTGGAAATTTTCCGAGGAGGAGGTACCTGGGAATATGCTGTCAATGGTAGAATGAAGGGTTTAGATGAAGAGATAATAGAATTAACCACATTACTTACCAACACTGGCATTGCCTGCATTATCTTCAATACCAAATAAAAACAATAGTTGTTTGTCAATAATCCCACTAAACAAGGTGGTGATGGAGAAGAGTAGTAATGTGGAACACAATCTTGAGATACCATGTCTAATGTAAGTTGCTACAAAGAAATAATTCCAGGTGATATGGGAAGGAAATCACTTCCCATGTGGACTAAGGTATGGATGCTAGGCAACAAGAGGTGCATCTAGGCTTCTTCCTTAACTTGTTATTATGATTAATCCAACTATAAGTGATAAAGACAAATGAACTCTATGAGGCATGAAAATATGATATAGATATTTCATAAAGTAAAGTTGATTTCACTTTTAGAGACACTCCCTCCCAACACCTTTCTACATGTCACATATTATGCATGCAATCCTTTGGACATGTGAAAGAATCATTATCCTCCTAAAGGGAAACACAATATGCTTTTAATACAACATGTATGAGATGTAGCACATAATAGGGCATTAAGCAATCAACTAGGATAAAGGTTTTCTACATTGGAAGTAAAATTATTGAACATGTCTAAAGTTCCCTTGGGGGTAGATATAATGGCTTCTTTAGGGAAAACATACATTAATATGTTTTCTATGGGCGATAACATATCGAGCATTTAGTTATGGTCGTTCGACTTGTTATTTGTTTAACCGGTCAACTAAAGAGTGGATTGAATTCTACGTACCTAAAAACTTTGTGTGCTTAGCTACATCTGCTACAACTAACATATTGTTTCCTATTCAAAAGGTTTTTCAACCTTTGATAATTGCGTTGTGTCTTTTTTTGGGGGATCTTTGTAGTATGCATTCACAATGGATGTCTTCTTGATTTCAATTCATTTTTATAAAAGTGCATCTTGGAACTATTTTCCAAACCCGAATACACACAATAACCACATAAATATATTTGTAAATACCATTAAGAGACTTTCTTCCTACTTGTTGCCTTAAAACGTTTTATAAATCTCATTCCCTATTGGAGCCCTTCAATATTAATTTCTTCTAATCCAGTGTGACTTCATAGCATGCGAAAATATAGACTAGTAAACAAAGTTATGAGAAATGCCACAAGGATCACAAGCAATGAGATTCCTAATTTATATGGTTAAAAATGCCTTCCGAATCAATATTCTTTAGGCTGGTATAAGACTCATAATATCTGATAGCTAATTTTGCACCAATTACACAACAAATATGTTTTGAAAGGAAAACCACAATAATTGCAACTATAATTTTGTATCCTGCAATTAAAAAATTCTTTGAGACATTCTCGATCATGATGAAAACCATGAGAAATCGTGTCTATCCTGGAGCTATATAGAAAAAATGATAGAATCGCTTCAACTCATTTTTTTCCATGGTCTCTTGTGTAGGATGAACTATAAACATGACAATTAAATAAATTGCACTAGGCAATCATCCCAACAACAAAATCACACCCACATATACACTAGCACTACTCCCATAAACTACATGATATATTTGAGTAAACATTGCTCCACTTAGATCCACAAATCTTTTCAAAATCCATATCATGGGATAGCCAACGATATTCATGCTGGCTTCGACTATCATGAGCACAACCCAATGACCCATGGAGGACCAACTTCATTGATGAGACCTGAAATGATCCCAATATTTCCATCCAGATCCTAAAAATACCAAGGTATCCAACATGATAATTACAAGATGTATTAGTATTTTGATTTTGCATTCTAAATCTTTCATCATCGACAACAAATACATCACCATTGTAGTGGTACTTGTTTTCTTTTGGTGGAAACTTTTTGTTCATGTCATTTCATAGATTGTTAGGTAAACTTACACATTATTATTGTTTTATGGATTGTTAGGTAAAGCTATACAAAATACTAGGTAAACTTACACATTATTATTGTTTTATAGATTGTTAGGTAAAACTATACAAAATACAAAATACAATGTAACAAAATAAGATATTTTTATTAATGTGCATCAATGATAAAAAAGAATAGGATAATAAGATTTAAAGTACCCAATAATAGGTGATGAAGGATATGAAATTGACTCCAAAAATTTAGAAACTAAGAGAGTAATAAAATATATTACATAACACTGCAAATAAACATAAAAACAAATGATTATCTCCATCAATACAACTAAAATCGTCATCTAAATGATTATCTCTATCAATACTATTAAAATCGTCATCAATGGTATGGACATTGACAATGGAGTGACAATGTCTTCTTTTCTTTTAGTGGGAGTTTTTAGTTCACATCACTTCATGGATTGTTAGGTAAAGTCATATACTCTTAGTATTTTATGGATTGCTAGGTAAAACTATACAAAATACAATGTAAGAATATAAGATATTTTTATTAATATGCTTAAATATATAATAATAAAAATTAAAATAATGAGATTTAAATTACACCAATAATCATAGGTTTTAAGGATGTGAAATGACTCAAAAAGTTATATATTAAAAGAGAAAAAAAAAGAAAAAGTTACATAATAGTAAAAATAAATATAGAAGTAAATGATTATCTATAAAAATGAATTATTAAAAACTTTTTTTTAAAGTAAATTACTATCAATATCTCCATCAATATAATGTAAGAATGGATTATTAAAACATTTTTTAACATATTTTATGTTTATAGATGGTTAAGTAAAATTATAAAAAATATAATGTAAAAGATTAAATATTTTTTTTGTGTGTTGGTGTGTGATATTTGGTCGTGTTATCCCGATGTTACCACTATAACCTTTAGGCATGTCAATGCGGTCACTCATCCCGCTGTTACCACTATAACTTTCAGGCATGCCAATGCGGCCCTTCACGCGACACACAAGGTAATTTGAAAATAATTTTATTAATATATAAATGATTAAAAAAAATTAACCTGTATTTATATTAACATACAATAAGAGTGTTAAAAAAATACTTTGAAAACTAGAAGTTTCTAACACAAAACCTACATAACTAAGTGGTTAACTAGTAGACTCATAAGTGGTTGCTATATGTGATGGTAGTCCATAAAAATGCAACTTTCACTTCACCTAAAGATGATAGCCAATCAAAAATAGTTTTAGGTCATATTCCAAAACTATAAAAACTAAAGATCAAGAAAATAGTCTACATAATATAAACCATAAAAAATAAAAATAAAATAAATAAATATCTTTATGAATGCAATGTAAGAGTGGCCTTTTTGACAATTACTAAGGGCAACAAAGTTGCTTATAGTGGCTTCAAATAATAATTGTATGTACTTAATAGATGTCTCATGATGCAATGGTTGTGGCAGTAGGCGACACACTCTGAATCAATCCCTGGCTACTCTCGTAACAGATCCATAAAATGTATAAACATAAGATAACATGCTATGGTAATGGGTTTTGTGGTTCGCAGGTGTTGATTCATTCCGCTCATCCAACGATCTCTGGTACATAATTCATCACATTGATCCCCGATCTCATCAACCCGGGTTATACTATCGCTTGCATGGTTCCTGGATCTAATAAGAGAACTTTTATTGGATGAGTAAGATCAGTTTTGAAGATTTTCTGCCATTGTAATATAATAAAAATCGTCTTGTAGATCCATAATGCATAGTAATTCTGTATGGAATTCAAGTGAATTGCTGAGGTGATCCTGCTCGTGGTTGGGTACACTCTTTTGTTGTAACAAAAAACTGTGGTCATTTTGGAAATGTCATTGAGGTATTGTGTGAAGATTCTGTTGAGAGTCGAACGAACACCTTTGTACAAATTCGAATGACACCCACAGTGCAAGACATGTATGCACGTCATACCCCTCTCCTCTCATCTTCTTCTTTCAATCTCTATTTGTGGATATTAGATGAATGCTATTGCTCTGATGTTAGAAGTTACAAAGATATCAAAATTAGAAGTTTAAGAAGGTATGCAACTTTGATTTGCTTGTAACATAACTCTTTTTAATTCCATAATATTTTCTAATCCTTACCCTATTATGCAACTAGTTAGATAACCTAATTAATATGTGAGACATAGAAAAGAAAACCCAAACATATGCAACAAACCAAATTAAGATAATAGTAAAAAAAAATAGTAAAAAACTTATATGATTGGAGACCACAAAATAATCTAGTTGTTGATGCAACAAGAAACATAGCTAAAGCTATTTTGATGAGGAAGGAACATCAATGGGGGAAGGTTAACCACTTTACATTCAACAAAGTTTGAATCTCGTGGGTCGATCTAAGTTCGTATAACATGGCAGTATAATCCTTTGTTGAATCTTGTGAGTGGTGAGTGGATTTAAGTTCGTATAGCATGGCAATATAATCTCATATAATCACTATTGATTAATGATATAGTATGAGTACTATTGACCATTATGATTTTCTACCAAACCATCAGTTAGCCAAATTATCCCTTAAATTAAATTCTAATAGTTTATGCCTCGCTCAACATCTTAACATCTGTATATTAGAATGTTAAGAATAATAGAAACGGTGGAACGAGAAGATTACCTAATCTTCCACATAGGATGGAATGGTCAAACTGTACTAAGCATCGGTGAGAACAAACCCAACGCCGGTGAGAATCAAACCCAAACTAATTGTGGGAATTTGGAAATTCCCAGCAATCTATTCTTACACCACAGCGAACCGACATAACCATTAACATCAATATCATCCATTTCCATTTTTCTCACCGACCTTCCATCACCCCAGCAAGGCGGTTGATGACGTAATCTTTAACGATTGACACGTCGAATAATTGGCGACTGCCATTGACGAGGTGTCGGCATTAAGAAGAAGACAGTGTTCAACTTGCGATTCTGATATGACCAATCCATTTTCATTTTCAAATACTCGCCCCCGATCCGCCATGCACGCCCATTGTGCCTTCTCAGAACGTCTCTGTAACGAAAGGTACGCTATTCGGTTACTCATTTTTCTTACTAAAATTTTCTCGGCAATATGGGCATTTCATTTCATGTTCTATGCAGTTAAATACTTTATCTTCAATATATGGGATGCATCATGGTATGGGGTCACGAGTTCAACTCCGGATGCACGCTTTCAACATTTTTTCACGATTTCTGTCAGCGGGTCTGATCCCTGAGCAGCCATTTGCTCAAATTTCGATTCCTGATTGTGGTTTTGAAGTTGCTGAGAACCATTTTGTTTCACAGATTTAGGGCCCCATTTGAGAAGAGAGAAGAAACCAAATAGCTGAATTATTTGGAACTGTGTAATGGGAGCTGTCTATCGATTAAGTAAATCGCCCATTTCCAACTGCCTTATCGGGAATATGGCAAACCAAAAAATCCTTGAATTTGATCAATCTGTTGTTTAAACTGCAATCCTGACAATCTGGGTCAATGCATACACCATGAAAACTACAATAATGTTTAGATCGCAGTTTTGTGTTGATGAAGTTGCAGTTGCGATTATTGCCATTTCAGCTGTAGAACATCGGCCAAATTCATGCCTGAAAAGATGCGGGAGCATGACAAGGATTTAATCAATGATTAGCCCAGGCCCTGTGTAATGCAGTCTGTCCATCAACTCTGTTGAAAG
>ML782975.1:277955-289907 GCA_009831015.1 Picea engelmannii
TATACAATTACCGACTTGTTTAATCCTCAATGGGGATTAATCTAATAATAAAAATAATAATAATGACATGATTAATCCACAATGGGGATTTAATCCAATAACAAAATAATAAGAATGCTCTTCGCAGTTACATTATTTCAACAAATTAAACCCTAATTAAGGATAACGCCACTCCTTTAGGGGATGTTTTTCCACTTTGAGGAGGTCATTGGTGTTGGAGAAAGATGGAAAGGCCTCCCAAGGCCATGTGTCAAGCATCTAGATGATCTCTTCTTGGTGAAAACCCTCTTCTCCTCAAAACGTCCAAGTGCAAGTGAGTGGCATCTCACCACCAAGTCCAAACCCCCAATACCACGACGTCATGCTCAAAAGTAGGACGTTTTTCCCCTCCTGGGCAAATCGTTTGGTAGGTAATGGATAGGCTAGGTCATCCACGTCATCATCAAGGTCTTCCAAGTCATCTCTCTCTCATCTGGCATGTGGGCCCTTGACATCCAAATTGTGGGATTGTAGCCCCATGGAAGCCCAAGTTAGGCTTGTTCTCCCAAAACTGTCCACCAGGTAGGTCCTGCAAAAACAAATGGACACACTCTCCAAGGATCTCAAGTCATAACATCATGATAAGTGGATCCAATCAATAAACAAGCCATCTAAGCATGTGCATCAACGATTACTATATCAAACAATTAACAGCTCAAAGATACTATGCGACTTGTCAAGCTTAAGTATGGAAGGTTGACGAGGTGTCCTAATGGGTAGATTTTTCCCTAGGTCAAGGAGAGCTTCTAAGAAGTCCCTCTCTAAGCCATGGAGAGTGTATGAGGTGGATGGGGTCAAGACTCAATGGGAAAAGGGCTCATGGCATACAAGGGGTTGTCGTGTCTTATTCATGGGTGCCTTTGTAGAGGGTCTGTGGTACCTTTGTTCGCAATGCACTTTTTCCAAGCCCATTATTTTCCTTTTATATTTCTTTCTTTATATTTTCTTTAGCACAAGGAGAGGTTGAAGGTCGCTGCCCTGGCGTGGTGACCAGATGGTGGAAATGTCACCTGCAAATACCAAATGGAAATGAGAAGGGTGGCTCGTGATGAGACCCCATTTCTCTCAGCCATGCAACTGAGAGTCACTGCCTTGGTTTGGTGACCAGATAATGACAATGTCATACCACTAGATATCCATGGACGTGATAGGTCGGCTTGTGATGAGACCTCCTATCCTTCAATCTACCTTTCAGACATTTCTTTGTTATATTTGGGTCCCCTTTCATTCAAAGATAAGCGTTTTATTGCTTTCTTGGGTGATCCCTAGGCGAAGCATCTGGAAGGTTCATATATGGCATTTATCTTTTACCCAACACCAACCCCTCTGGGCCTTTAGCCCCTTCTTCCCATAGAATGAGGGACAACCCCTTCTTGGGTCAATACACCCTAAAATCCCAAGAGATAAGGAAATGGAGGGGAATAATGATGAAAAATGGTAAGTATGGCCGGGAATGGTACGATGGCTCATTAAGGGATTTACCAGCAACAAACCCATTCCCAAAGAAGACCACTTACTAGGGCACAATGTCAACCACCAAGGTGAAGCAGGGAAAAAGGCATAATGTCCAAGCACATATCATGAAATCTAGAGCAACCTAAGACACAGCATAATCAAATGGCTTAGCTATTGAAATGATGCTCACCATAATACTGACGTGTACCTCATGGAGCAAGGCCCACTGCCTTCCGGAAGCCAATTGGTGTGGTGGATGCCATCTGTAAACCTGTGACCATCTGTGGTGGTGAGTGGGTTTCCCATCTGTGCAAAGCGTACTGCTGGTCATGTAGTCTCTCGGCACTACATATCTGCAACCCGAGGGCCTCGAGACATCATCTCCTTAGTTATCCACAAAATGGGGATAACAGGCCCACACCACCTTCAGGACAGTCTAACCACTGGAAGGTAGCATGGCAATTCTTTGTTAAGCTCGTTGTGGCACCAGTTGCAGCTTGCAACTAGGGTTTCTGATTTTGCAGCTACAACAAACCCTAATCCAACTCTTTGGGCACCTTTAGTGAAGCATATGACCTAATTTCTGGATATTCAGAGCGCCCTAGCCTAGTGCACCCTCTAGTGCCCTCAGCCAGCAAAAACGTCAAGTTTAAGTTTTTGGGTCAAAATCAAAGGTTGACTTTTGGTCAAATTTGATTTTTGTGGTCAAAGTTGAATTTTTAGGGTTTCTAGCTTGTTCTAATCATTGAACCTTTTTGATTCAGTTTCTAACCTCTTCTTTTCAAGATGGTGTCTAGTTTCAAATTAGAAGACAAGTTGAACGATGCTGCAAATTTCAAAGGTATGCACTTGTATATGCTTTTCATGTTATATCATCCAACAAAAGCATGAGTTTGTTTTGTATGGAATGTACAAGAGACCTTGTCCAAGCAATGATCTTGGATTCAACACATTTAGAGGAACAAGCAGTGAAGACTCCAGGTTTGACTATTTAAAATTTGATGTCTCTAGCTGTTATGGCATTATTATGATCTTATGTTGCATCTTGATCTATTGAAGTTATGATCATTATACTAACCCCTTAATACTAGAGATACACTTGTTGATCTCCTCTCTAGGAGATATTCTTGTTCTTATGTAAATGCTTATTGCTTACGAGATGAAGTTGATCTCCTTTAGGAGATGTTCTTGGTTACTGACCTAGACTCCAAGCAGGATATCTTCCATGGGGGATACCATGGAGATTTTGTTGTTCTTGTTTCTTGTCCAGGCAGGTCATAAGAGATAAATCTGAGAGGGAGTCAGACTCAGAGGGAGTTAGTGATCAAGAAGAAGCCAACATAGTTTCGTGACACGTTGCAGAATGCAAAGGGGCATGCAGTAGACGAAAGCGTGGTTTAAGGATTCTCTCAGATAGAGGGAGTTGATTTTAGAGTTTGAGATGAAGGATCTTGACTGGATCGGAAGCGTGGCTGGCACCAGATGAGATCTTCAGTGAGGAGACTGAAGAGGTTTAGCATGATGGACAGGAAGTCCATGGCCACACCTATGACGACACATTTGAGGAAGTTGTGTGACGAGATAGACATTTTCTTTGCAAAGAGCACCTTGTGCTAGTATATGGTTGAGCCATGACCGTATTATTGGGTTACAACATAGCATGCAGTTACCTATGTTGTACAGATAGATATGATTGATCTCCGATGATGAAGTATGGCTACTAGGATATACAGTTTTTGGATTGGAAGTGCAGAAGACAGATCTAATACCTGGGGTGCTACTTTAGGTTGGGATCGAGCAGGATTTCTAGACAAGCATATATCTGTAGCACTCAATCATATATCATAGCCAGTGACGCAAGATATGAAGTAGGGTGGCTTTTCGAAGGATCTTGCAGGACTTCATCAGAGACATGGTGCAGGAAGGAGCAGTGAGGCTCCATCACTTATCCACAAATGAACAGATAATTGACATTTGCACTAAGCCTCTGTCTAGGACAAGCTTGGCAGGAATGCAAATGTTTCCCTGGGGGAGTGTTGATGATTGCAACATCGTGCCGATATTCCAAGATTGATTAGACAGACTTGATCACGTGGGAATAGGCCTAGATGTAATCTTCGACGGACTGAAGATTCAAGTTGCCGCTAGATCTCCTATGTGTGAATTGCATCGGGCCTTGAAACTCTCACGAGTAGGTGAGTAGCCCCGATAAGCATCGGGACGACTCTATCTCCACAGGAACTAGGCTGCAGACCAGGGGAGATAGGGAACATCTACATTCGGAGTAGATGTGCCCCGACGTAGTCTTCGACGAACTGGATACTTGAGGTGCTTGAGGTTCATTTCCATGTGTTCGATAACATTGAGCTGAATGCATTCACAGAGTGATCCTAGGAGAGGATCACTATGAGGTGTTTGTGGCTCCGATGTGGTCATAATTCTTGTCATGGGACAAGAGCGACCTGAGGTGCTAGACACGTGTCCGATAGCATTGATCTAAATGCATTAACAGAGTAATCCTATGAGAGGATCAACTATGAGGTGAATGTGGCTCCGATGAGGTCACGATTCTTGTCATGGGACAAGAATGACCCGAGGTGCTAGACACATGGTGGTGGAGATGGATCATCAATATAGCTAAATGAGTCTCATGGATATTGTGATGATATGTTTTGATACTAGATTGCCACTAGATGATGTTGATAGTAATGATGGTACTCACGACATGGGTGTAGCCATTGGCGAGCACGTCATGTGGGTGTATCCCATGACGATGATGGTGACACACACTATGAGGTGTAGCTCTAGTGTTCTCTAGTGGGTTGTGACCCCTAGACGAGATTGAAAGGTCCACATGGGTTGTAATGTTCATGTTGACCACCTATTCAACTAGGGGGTCAACTCCATGTACCATGAAGATATGCATCATCATATGAAAACAAGTCAGAGACTGTTTGGTTCTACGGGGCAATTTTTGCTCCAACACACATTTTTGTAAACAGAATTTCCGCACCCCTACATGGGTTAAGAATGTAATAGGTCTTCATGGATCATAGTTAGGTCAGTTACCTTAGGATTTCTTCATTAGGAGAGTTCCTTTCACTAAGTGTTTTTTATCCTCAGGATATTAATTTGGGCTAACCAACCTTATTAATTTCCCTTGATCACTCCCACTATTAATAAATCCTCCAAAGTGGTGAAAGGCGTTCTAATGAAGTCACCCTTTGGTATATAGTGTTTAGGAATGATGTAAATGACCATGTAAGATAGCTCAACAAATTTCACGGAATTCTGTTGAGTCTAGATAGGTTTTTTTTAATTAATTAAAATTTCCTAATGCTGGAAATTTAATTAATTAATTTTTGATAATTAATGTAAAAACTAGGTCCCTGGGCTTTTGATAGAGGTATTTGTGCTCAAAAGAAATGGAATGAGACCCCCTACACCCTTGGACCAAGTTTCAACTCAGTCGGACAAGTTTTGCTAGGGTTTTGTCCACTTAGGAGACTTAGTCAGATAAAAATAGTTTTAATTGCTAACCCAATACATGGGAAAAATGTCAATTTTGTAATAATTGAGCAATTAAGGTAAAGTAAAGGTGAATAATGACTGAGAGAGACTATCCTAAACTATCCCAATCCCAATCCCTTCCTAACCTTTACACACCCCCTTTACCCACTTCTTAATTAAATCCTCATGGGGATTTGTGCCCCCTCTTGGGAAATGCACCCCCACTCCATTTAAAAATTGGAAACTCACTTAAAATGAGTCGTGGGCCCCTATTTGATGAGGTGCACCCCTCCTTACCTATCCACGTCCCACTTTAGAGTGTGGCCAACACACTCCAACCACACTCCTCCTCAACCCTCACGCTTTCCTTTAGAACTTGCGCTTTCTCTCTTGAATAAAGTGGAAAAATCTCACATGAAAGCGGAAACTCACCTTGAAAGCAAGTCGCGGGCCTTCCTTTGACCAATGTGCCTCCCTTATGTGGCCACTTCACCCTCCATCTCATCCCACTTACCATTCATGTCTTAAACCTAAATGCTCATGCCCTCATTGACTGGAGTTCTCTTTGGTTGGATTTTTGACATTTGGCAAAGATCCAAGAGGGGTCTCTTTGCCTTCTCTTGCTATAAATGAGACCCTCCCCTCATTCATTCCTCACCATTCTTCAGAGTATTGCTATGCTACCATTTTCTTACCACCTCTCTCTCTCTCTCTCATTATTGTTCATCTTGCTTCATCTCATTGTTCTTGAAGAGCTTGGAGCAACTTTGTTGCTACAACCTCTTCCCTTTGGAAATAAAAAGAGATTTGGAGGAATCGTGGAGTACGGGACTTGGTCTTGGTGTTCCAATCTATTGTGAGGTGAAATCATTCTTTGAATATTTTTTTGTGAAATGTTCAATAGTTGCTTGGATAAATTAGTTTACTAGGCTAGGTGAAGCAATAGTGTAGTTGCTCATCTATATGTTTTGTATATGCTAATAATAAAAACTGTGTTGTATTATTAGTACATGCAATATATCATCTATTGTTTGATCTCACATTTGGTTCAAGGTTTGCAGGTTGCCTCAAGAGCATCTTTGGGATAGATTCGAGCAAGAATCCACCTTCACTGCTCATAAAAACTTCATAAGCTTTTCTGTTTCCATCTCATCTTCTGTCATCTCTTCATTTCAGATTTTGGTTGCTAATAATCTTAGATAGGTCAATACATTCATTCAATTTTTTGGTTTATATATGTGGAAAATTTCTGTTGCAAAACAAAAATTTTCTTAACTTTTGTTGAGTGTGTTGAATAGCTTGCTGTTTTTTGCAGGTTCTCGCCAGGTCAAGGGTACATGCTGCCCGTTTCCAGTCACAACACACCCCCAAGAACCTCCTTTAAAAGTGGTAACTCTATCCTCTCTTTATTTTCTATCTAAAGCATTGTAAGCAAGCCCAAAGGAGGGTACCCAAGTGGCTTGCATTCTCTTCATTTCAGTTTTTGTTTTCCAGCTTTAGTTTAGTTTCTTTTCTATTTTTCTTTCATAGATTAGCTAGTTTAGTTGTGATATCCTACATGCATGCTTAAAAGCTAAAATCATCTAGAGTAGATCTCACACAACCAATGCTAGCTTAGAGCCCGTGGAGGCATAGTTAGAATCTTTTGCTTCTGTCGTTATTTCTTTGCATGCAAGTCTTTATTTCTCAAGTACTTATTTTTCACACATGCATGCAAACACAGGTGTCTTAATGGTTTAAATAATCGCTTTTCAATTCCGCAAGTCATTTTCCAGTTCTTCATAATTTACATGCAATAAATCAATAACTTAAGAACTTAACTTGCAATTTCACTATTTAAGAGCTTCAATCTTCATAACTTTCAATTTCAGTTTTTGGCACCTTTTGAGCAAGCTTTAAGCACTCAAACACTTTATAATACTTAGTTCATAGGTTTAATAATTTATTAGACTTAATAGGGCACCTTTACCAACCATCTTGGCCATTTAAAACGGGGTCGGAGGAAGCAACGAAAAGGTGCTAGGCCGGGGACGGTCTCGTGGTGCGCAACATCCTTTTCCGGGAGTACTCTTATCTTAGGACCGACTTGTGGAGCTAGGGTGGGGCTCGTTGCCTTACTTCTTGAGCATCCAACAATTACTTGGTAATTGGGGGAGGAAAGTATTGGGTTGACACTTAGATAGGATTTAATCTCACTTAACCATCTTAATTAATCCTTGGTCTACAACTTTCGGGCAATTTACATTTACACTTGCAAGCATATTGATCTCATATCTACATTTACATGCAAGTCATTTTATGCATTGTGGATTAATTATCTAAGTGGTTATATCTTTGATCTGGAACACTTTACATTTTGAAGCACTTTTTATTTATTGTTGTTCATGTGGTCTGATCCTTCAAGAAGTTGTGCATCCACCTGGAGGCACTCTCTTGACTGGGTCTTGAGTGATTTTCGTCTTTGTGCCATTGATAAGTAGTCCAATAGAGTAAGATCTATTGTGAGCATGCTTGGCTTGATGTGTTGATGGTCATCTTGTCTTGAGTATCTTTATTTCCTGCACATGCAAGCAATTGATTAGTTAACTTTCTATATATCTTGTATCCATTGTATCTGGTTTATTTTAACTCTGTATATCTTAGATATTCTTTCTGTATCCTTGTGTCTAGCTTGTATTTAATCTTTTGTAATCTTTGTAATCTACTGTAATCAAACTCCCCTTAACTTAGTTGACTCCTTACCCAATCTTAGGCACTAGTCCTAGTTGTCCTAGGAAAAGGCTTGACTGTTCATTCTAACTGTTTCATATTGCATTGTTGCTTAACATCATAGGCTAGATTTCCCTAATCCATTTAACTAATTAAAACCAACTCCTAGAACTTAAACGTTAATCTCATTTAGTAACTAGGGTCTACCCCCCTTGGCTTCCCTAGGAGTTAGCCTAGACGACAAAGGTTCAAGTCAAAGTGACAGCGTGGACTTTGAACCTAGGCATCGTGCCTCCGAGGACACACTAAGTGAGCAGGACTTAGATCACGTTTGCAAGTGTGTATAAGGAAGACAATAGTTCCCAAGCCAATTTTTTCGCTGGAAACACTAATTGTTCAATGTCTACTGTTGTTTGGATGTGTGTATGCAGGTTTTCTCATGAAGTTGCGTATAGGGTTTATATGTTTGATTATCAAAGCATGTAGACATAGATCCAAAGATGCATCATAAAGAAAGACAAGATACAACAAGAGACACCAGTTATAGAACCAAATAACACAGATCTGACCTTTATTTAGATAATATAGAGGATCTGGTACAACAGATCTGTAGATCTGGAAGAATATCAAATAAAGCTTCTAGCTGGAATAAGAGCTGCTAAAAAATGCTCAAGACTGAAGATATAAGCCTCCCAAGGCTAGATAATAAGCTGAAGCTCGATACAAGATTAACTTCTTTCCCTCCAAGGTCTAGGTCCAAACCCCCCTGGCTAAGCTGCGCCCTCTTGGATGGCTGTAGAAACCCAATAATTCGGCCTTGCTGTTGGAAGCCTCCAAATGTTGATACCAGTTTGTAACATCCCCAGCCACCCACAGGCCGAGCAACGCTACCACTGTGGAACATTCACACACACACACACACACACACACACACATATATATAACATGCATTTTAATCGAAAATTAAACACACAACACAGAGTTACTGTTACCATTCAGATTCAAAATAAGATTAACAGTAAATCCACATGCAACGGAACACATGATAACATTCAAGCATCAGTAGCACAAACATGCATAACGTATAAATTAAGCACATAAATGATACTTATCTTTTAAACTGGCGTAACACCACGAACTACGTGCAGACCTTCCACGAACCTCCCAGCCTTAGACCACGCTGCTCATCACGCTCAGCAGTGGGTCACCCCCGAGCTGGGACTAAGCTCCACCCAGGGCAAGGGAGTCCTAGACTAGGCTGAGGTTACATGAAAAATGCACAGTGCAACCAGAAGGATTCTTTCCAGGAGCCTTCTTACGCCCACTACTCACAGACTCTCATTCCCCACATGCCTGTTCCACCCGGGAGTATACACCTTCACTGTCACACAGTCTATCGGCTGCTTCACCTCCCTCTCAGGGTCTCGGCAACAGGCTGGATCAGGAATTCTCATAGTTTCGTAGCTGGTGCTTGACTCTCTCTGGGAGAAAACCACTTCCTAGCAAACTCTCTTACCTGGAGAGAGCTGCTCACAGGCTTGACAACCTACCTCTTCAACCACGTGCCTGACAACTCGCTTCTTCAACAACTTTCGACTCAATTCCCGCAAGGTAAGGATAACAGCAACAACAACAACATTCGGTTAACTCACGGGTGACAGCAGGAACAGGAAATTGGGTATGGACATCCAAAAACGACAACAGTCCCACTAAGACACAACACGACTCAGGCAACACATAGGACAACAACCCAAACGGTTAAGCACGAACTCGGATTTGCAGTGTGGATAAACCTGGGTTCACAGGACACACAGGTCGACTTCTCCCTTCCCACTGGTTTCTCAGATGTGCGAGGTTATGTAGAGGCAGACGCAGACACAAAACGAGTTCAGACGGAGATCCCCTCGAACTCAGGTTGAGGATGGAAGAATGGACAACGAACAATCTTCCCGTGAGGGTTTCCTTCACTGTGCGCGGGTATGCAGAGGTAGACGCAGAGGCAAAACGGTTCAGACGCCCTAGATCCCAACGAACTTAGGCGGAGGATGACAGAATGAGAGAGGGAACCCCCAACACGACTGACTTCTTCAGCTTTAACTACATGTGCCCAGGTCGACACCTGTCTTCTTGGAGTTACATGCACTCCATTTTGCATACGTTCCCTTTCCAGGAACTTAGGACAACACTTGGTCAATTGACCACCTTAGCCTTTTAGGAAATAATAATAAATTATTATCCCCTTTAGAGGTAAGCCACCCTAGCTTAGCCCCTAGGCCCAAACACTTAGCCTCCTCCCTTACCCAACCTTGTGGAAACTTAGTCCCCCATCACTCTTTCTTCGTGGTCGGTTTACACGCAACGATATTTTTATATTAACAAAGTGCATAATTACATGTACAAAACAGGCTCCTGGCCTTTAACACCTAGGCTCTCCGACCTACTTGCACATAAGCTTACCAGCTTACAATTGCTCGGCTCACTAGCCTACAAAACATGTTTACAATACATAGATATAACTGGGGCTCGTGCTTGGGGTATTATAATCCCCTCCCCTTATTTTTGCATTGTCCTCAGTGCAACTTACTTACACATATAATCCAAAAATTGTTCAAAAGCTCCAAGCTTTAGCTATTGGAAGCCCAGTATCCAACTCTACTTTCAAGCACCAATTCTGGTATCCATACTGTAGCTGAAACTTAATTGCTCTATTCCATAGAGTTGCTTCAGGAAATCATTCAACTTATTGTTCCTTGTTACATGCTTCAATTAAACCTCATTGAAAGCACTGAATGGCTGTAGATCCACGATGTTTCATCCATTGATAAACTCTCAGCAGTGCTATGACTCCACAGACGTAAACACCCTGCTCGTACACCTATTCATTCGGAAGCAACATTAGAACATACATGCAATTCTAATAACATTATAACCTGTATACGAATTACGAGATACATAGCATACAATGAATAGAGAATTGATACTTATCTTTTGATTGAGAAGACTTCCATATCAACATGGTCTAGGCCAAGGTACCAAACCTCAACAGTACTCCAATCAACGGTCTCTCCTTCCCCACATGCCTGTCCCACCCCAAGAGTGTACACCTTCACTGTCACACAGTCCATCGACTGCTACACCTCCCTTTCCTTGGGCTTCAACAACAGGCCAGCATAGGAAGTCTCAGAGCACCGTGGCTCTCGGAGTTCCAATTACCCTCAGAGATTTCCAATCTCATCTTCCCCGAGCTATTCTTTGTAGTCAACATTCTAATTTTAATCAACATCATCTCATCTGCATCGCCCACATGCAGTTATCATGAGGAAACATAAAATAATTCATTTAGGAACTCAAACTTAGTTCAAAAGGGAATTCAACTTTTTCTCCAAACATGAAATTCCATTTCATAATTCTTCTTGGCTATTGCCATATATGAATGTAGCCTTCCTTGTGGTTTTCCACAAGCACCAAACTGCATACCATTTTCCTGCAAGGCTTCATCTTACATACTGCCAAAAATTGTCAGTATTTCTTGTACATCATAATTCAATTGCAATATGTACATAACCATATGCAGTGAAATATATTAATATATATTTCACCCCCAGTATTGATGTTTTCTTTGATTAGCCCATTATTAAGATCACTGTTGGTATCAGAGTTATATTAGCACAAATAAGCTCTGATACCAATTTGTAACATCCCCAACCACCAATAGTGTCGAGCAATGCCACTACTAGGACACATCGCTTAGCTGCGATACCAAACTGTAACGTCCCCGACCATTCAACAGGCCGAGTAACACTACCACGCAAAACATTCACATATAAATATATAACATGCATTTTAATCGAAATAAAACACATAACACAGAGTCACTGCTACCATACAGATTCAAATGTAATAGACAGTGATTCATAAACGCAACGGAATACATGATAACATTCAAGCATCACAAAACATGCATAAAATACATAATTAAGCACATAAATGATACTTATCTTTTAGCTGGAGTATATCCACCAACTACATGCAGACCTTCCACGAACCTCCCTGCCTTAGACCACGCTGCTCATCACGCTCAGCAGTGGGTCACCCCTGTTGAAATAATGTAACTGCAAAGTGTATTCTATTTATTATTGATATATTATTCATTGGATCAATCCCCATTGCGGATTGATCATGTCGGCTATTGTAAAGGACCAAATCCCCTTTTGCGGATTGGTCAAAATATAATTGTAA
>ML782975.1:384063-418988 GCA_009831015.1 Picea engelmannii
CTTTCAACAGAGTTGATGGACAGACTGCATTACACAGGGCCTGGGCTAATCATTGATTAAATCCTTGTCATGCTCCCGCATCTTTTCAGGCATGAATTTGGCCGATGTTCTACAGCTGAAATGGCAATAATCGCAACTGCAACTTCATCAACACAAAACTGCGATCTAAACATTATTGTAGTTTTCATGGTGTATGCATTGACCCAGATTGTCAGGATTGCAGTTTAAACAACAGATTGATCAAATTCAAGGATTTTTTGGTTTGCCATATTCCCGATAAGGCAGTTGGAAATGGGCGATTTACTTAATCGATAGACAGCTCCCATTACACAGTTCCAAATAATTCAGCTATTTGGTTTCTTCTCTCTTCTCAAATGGGGCCCTAAATCTGTGAAACAAAATGGTTCTCAGCAACTTCAAAACCACAATCAGGAATCGAAATTTGAGCAAATGGCTGCTCAGGGATCAGACCCGCTGACAGAAATCGTGAAAAAATGTTGAAAGCGTGCATCCGGAGTTGAACTCGTGACCCCATACCATGATGCATCCCATATATTGAAGATAAAGTATTTAACTGCATAGAACATGAAATGAAATGCCCATATTGCCGAGAAAATTTTAGTAAGAAAAATGAGTAACCGAATAGCGTACCTTTCGTTACAGAGACGTTCTGAGAAGGCACAATGGGCGTGCATGGCGGATCGGGGGCGAGTATTTGAAAATGAAAATGGATTGGTCATATCAGAATCGCAAGTTGAACACTGTCTTCTTCTTAATGCCGACACCTCGTCAATGGCAGTCGCCAATTATTCGACGTGTCAATCGTTAAAGATTACGTCATCAACCGCCTTGCTGGGGTGATGGAAGGTCGGTGAGAAAAATGGAAATGGATGATATTGATGTTAATGGTTATGTCGGTTCGCTGTGGTGTAAGAATAGATTGCTGGGAATTTCCAAATTCCCACAATTAGTTTGGGTTTGATTCTCACCGGCGTTGGGTTTGTTCTCACCGATGCTTAGTACAGTTTTACCATTCCATTCTATGTGGAAGATTAGGTAATCTTCTCGTTCCATCGTTTTTATTATTGTATTGTTCTTCCACGCAGTATACATAGTGATGAGTTCACTTTGACTACTCTATTAATTTGGGTTGACTTTAAAAAATTTGTAAAAAAC
This sequence comes from Picea engelmannii, assembly GCA_009831015.1. Classification (NCBI taxonomy): domain Eukaryota; kingdom Viridiplantae; phylum Streptophyta; class Pinopsida; order Pinales; family Pinaceae; genus Picea; species Picea engelmannii. The sequence goes on from ML782975.1 coordinate 385,240, forward strand.
TTAATGTGTAACATAACAAACTCAAAATTTTATTTTTTAATATTTTTTAACATTCTAATATACAGAGGTTAAGCGAGGCATAAACTATTAGAATTTAATTTAAGGAATAATTTGGCTAACTGAGGGTTTGGTAGAAAATCATAATGGTCAATAGTACTCATACTATATCATTAATTAATAATGATTATATGAGATTATATTGCCATGCTATACGAACTTAAATCCACTCACAAGATTCAACAAAGGATTATACTACCATGTTATACGAACTTAGATCGACCCACGAGATTCAAACTTTGTTGAATGTAAAGTGGTTAACCTTCCCCCATTGATGTTCCTTCCTCATCAAAATAGCTTTAGCTATGTTTCTTGTTGCATCAACAACTAGATTATTTTTGTGGTCTCCAATCATATAAGTTTTTTACTATTTTTTTTTACTATTATCTTAATTTGGTTTGTTGCATATGTTTGGGTTTCTTTTCTATGTTTCACATATTAATTAGGTTATCCAACTAGTTGCATAATAGGGTAAGGATTAGAAAATATTATGGAATTAAAAAGAGTTTTGTTACAAGCAAATCAAAGTTGCATATCTTCTTAAACTTCTAATTTTGATATCTTTGTAACTTCTAACATCAGAGCAATAGCATTCATCCAATATCCACAAATAGAGACTGAAAGAAGAAGATGAGAGGGGAGGAGTATGGCGTGCATACATGCCTTGGACTGTGGGTGTCATTCGAATTTGTACAAAAGTGTTGGTTCGGCTCTTAACAGAATCTTTACACAATACCTCAATGGCATTTCCAAAATGACCACGTAGTTTTTTGTTACAACAAAAGAGTGTACCCAACCAGGAGCAGGATCACCTCAACAATTCACCTGAATTCCATACAGAATTACTATGCATTATGGATCTACAAGACGATTTTTGTTATACTATAATGGCAGAAAATCTGCAAAACTGATCTTACTCATCCAATAAAAGTTCTCTTATTAGATCCAGGAACCATGCAGGCGATAGTATAACCCGGGTTGATGAGATCGGGGATCAATGTGATGAATTATGTACCAGAGATCGTTGGATGAGCGGAATGAATCAACACCTGCGAACCACAAAACCCATTACCATAGCATGTTATCTTATGTTTATACATTTTATGGATCTGCTACGAGAGTAGCCAGGGATTGATTCAGAGTGTGTCGCCTACTGCCACAGCCACTGCATCATGAGACATCTATTAAGTACATACAATTATTATTTGAAGCGACTATAAGCAACTTTGTTGCCCTTAGTAATTGTCAAAAAGGTCACTCTTACATTGCATTAATAAAGATATTTATTTATTTTATTTTTATTTTTTATGGTTTATATTATGTAGATTAGTTTTTATAGTTTTGGAATATGACCTAAAACTGTTTTTGATTGGCTATCGTCTTTAGGTGAAGTGAAAGTTGCATTTTTATGTACTACCATCACATATAGCAGCCACTCATGAGTTTACTAGTTAACCACTTAGTTATGTAGGTTTTGTGTTAGAAACTTCTAGTTTTCAAAGTATTTTTTTAACACTCTTATTGTATGTTAATATAAATACACTTTAATTTTTTTTAATCATTTATATATTAATAAAATTATTTTCAAATTACCTTGTGTGTCGCTTGAAGGGCTTCGTTGACATGCCTGAAAGTTATAGTGGTAGCAGTGGGGTGAGTGGCCGCATTGACATGCCTAAAGGTTATAGTGATAACATCGAGATAACACGACCAAGTGTCACACACCAACACACAAAAAAATTATTTGATCTTTTTGCATTATATTTTGTATAATTTTACTTAACCATCTATAAACATAAAATATGTTAAAAAATGTTTTAATAATCCATTCTTACATTATATTGATGAAGATTTATATTGATGGAGATAGTTGATAGTAATTTACTTTAAAAGAAAGTTTTTAATAATTCATTTTTATAGATAGTCATTTACTTCTATGTTTATTTTTACTATTATGTAACTTCTTTTCTTATGTAACTTTTTTTCTTGCTTTTTTAATATCTAACGTTTTGAATCATTTCATATCTTTAAATTATTTTTATTATTATGTAACTTTTTTTTCTTGCTCTTTTAAAATCTAACTTTTTAGTCATTTCATATAATTAAAACCTATTATTATTGGTGTAATTTAAATCTCATTATTTTAATTTTGTATATATATTTAAGTATATTAATAAAAATATATTATGTTCTTACATTGTATTTTGTATAGTTTTACCTAACAATCCATAAAATACTAAGAATAAGTATATGACTTTTATCTTCTTTTTTTTTCCAGATGAGAAATTAATTCGTTGGGAACCCACCCCGATACTTCTCCACATAGTGGATGATATGGGAGTGGAAAAGCAGCAGCCCCAGGGACTCATAGCTAGGCTTGAACCTGTGACCTCTCCCCAAACTGGGAGAGCTTGTCCACATCTTGCCAACTAACAATCCATGAAGTGATGTGAACTAAAAACTCCCACTAAAAGAAAAGAAGACATTGTCACTGCAGTGGCAATTTCCATGCCATTGATGACGATTTTAATAGTATTGATAGAGATAATCATTTAGATGACGTTTTAATTGTATTGATGGAGATAATCATTTGTTTTTACGTTTATTTTTACTGTTAGGTAATATATTTTTTTACTCTTTTAGTTTCTAAATTTTTGGAGTCAATTTCATATCCTTCGTTACCTTATTATTATTATTGGGTATTTTAAATCTCATTACCTTATTTTTTTTAATTATTGATGCACATTAATAAAGATTTTTTTATTATTGATGCACATTAATAAACATATCTTATCTTGTTACATTGTATTTTGTATTTTGCATAGTTTTACCTAACAATCCATAAAACAATAATAATGTGTAAGTTTACCTAACAATCTATGAAGTGATATGAACAAAAAGTTACCACCAAAAAAAAACAAGTGCCACTACAGTGGTGATGTCTTTGTTGTTGATGATGAAAGATTTAGAATGCAAAATCAAAATACTAATACATCTTGTAATTATCATGTTGGATACCTTGGGATTTTTAGGATCTGGATGGAAATATTGGGATCATTTCAAGTCTCATCAATGAAGTCGGTCCTCCATGGGTCATTGGGTTGTGCTCATGATAGTCGAAGCCATCATGAATATTGTTGGCTATCCCATGATATGGATTTTGAAAAGATTTGTGGATCTAAGTGGAGCAATGTTTACTCAAATATATCATGCAGTTTATGGGAGTAGTGCTAGTGTATATGTGGGTGTGATTTTGTTGTTGGGATGATTGCCTAGTGCAATTTATTTAATTGGCATGTTTATAGTTCATCCTACACAAGAGACCATGGAAAAAAATGAGTTGAAGCGATTCTATCATTTTTTCTATATAGCTCTAGGATAGGCACGATTTCTCATGGTCGAGAATGTCTCAAAGAATTTTTCAGTTGCAAGATACAAAATTATAGTTGCAATTATTGTGGTTTTCCTTTCAAAGCATATTTGTTGTGTAATTGGTGCAAAATTAGCTATCAGATATTATAAGCCTTATACCGGCCTAAAGAATATTGATTCAGAAGGCATTTTTAACCATATAAATTAGGAATCTCATTGCTTGTGATCCTTGTGGCATTTCTCATAACTTTGTTTCCTAGTCTATATTTTCGCATGCTATGAAGTCACACTGGATTAGAAGAAATTAATATTGAAGGACTCCAATAGGGATTGAGATTTATAAAACGTTTTAAGGCAACAAGTAGGAAGAAAGTCTCTTAATGGTATTTACAGATATATTTATATGGCTATTGTGGCTATTCGGATTTGGAAAATAGTCCCAAGATGCACTTTTATAAAAATGAATTGAAATCAAGAAAACATCCATTGTAAATGCATGCTACAAAGATCCTAAAAAAAAGACACAACGCAATTATCAAAGGTTGAAAAACCTTTTGAATAGGAAACAATATGTAGACCTTCACAGTTGCAGCAGATGTAGCTAAGCACACAAAGTTTTTAGGTACGTAGAATTCAATCCACTCTTTAGTTGACCAGTTAAACAAATAACAAGTTGAACGACCATAACTAAATGCCCGATATGTTATCACCCATAGAAAACATATTAATGTATGTTTTCCCTAAAGAAGCCAATATATCTACCCCCAAGGGAACTTTAGACATGTTCAACAGTTTTACTTCCAATGTAGAAAACCTTTATCCTAGTTGATTGCTTAATGCCCTATTATGTGCTACATCTCATACATGTTGTATTAAAAGCATTTTGTGTTTCCCTTTAGGAGGATAATGATTCTTTCACATGTCCAAAGGATTGCATGCATAATATGTGACATGTAGAAAGGTGTTGGGAGGGAGTGTCTCGAAAAGTGAAATCAACTTTACTTTATGAAATATCTATATCATATTGTCGTGCCTCATAGAGTTCATTTGTCTTTATCACTTATAGTTGGATCAATCATAATAACAAGTTAAGGAAGAAGCCTAGATGCACCTTTTGTTGCCTAGCATCCATACCTTAGTCCACATGGGAAGTGCTTTCCTTCCCATATCACCTGGAATTATTTCTTTGTAGCAACTTACATTAGACATGGTATCTCAAGATTGTGTTTCACATTACTACTCTTCTCCATCACCACCTTGTTTAGTGGGATTACTGACAAACAACCATTGATTTTATTTGGTATTGGAGATAATGCAGGCAATGCCAGTGTTGGTAAGTAATGTGGTTAATTCTATTATCTCCTCATCTAAACCCTTCATTCTACCATTGACAACATATTCCTAGGTACCTCGTCCTCGAAAAATTCCCAAAGATCGTAGCATTACAAATTATGTTATAACTTATGTGCGTTCGATCAAAATATGGGTGATTCCCAGGGGATTTCTATAATCAAGTTTCATGTAATCATTTATGTGAATTAATTTCATTATGTATCGAGTAAATTAATATGGACACATTACATTTAAACAATAAGGCCAATGAATATCTTTCCAGGGGCATGACTAGGTGTTTCTCTTTTCTCTATGGAAAAACAATATACTAACTCACCAAAAGGTGGTGGATAAGCTAGTAGTCATAAAGGAGGTTTTTTGGTGGATAAGCTAGTAGTCATAAAGGAAGTTTCTTGGTAGGTCAATTCTTCGAGTCCTATGCCATTCTGCTCCATGATGTATTTCTAAGAATTTTTTTTTCCCTCAGAAAAAGCAGTTTCATTGTTATTCAATATTGAATCAAAGGAAACTTCCCAGTAAAAAAAGGTCTTAAATGTGCCTTATACATAGTCCCAATATGCACTTCGACCATAATGTTGTTGTAATACAAAACACACACTTTGAAGATATCTAACAAAATGCCCTCGCCTATTTTTTAAGCCTTACAGTTTCTGAAAAAAATAGTTCCAAAAATTTACAAGAAGGAGATGTTGTTTCAATTCAAAACGTATATACAAGGATATCAATCTGCCATAGATTTTTTTTAGAAAATATAAAATTGTCCATTATTGACCATAATATCCTTAAAAACTTCCTCGAACTATAGCCATTAAGGCTGCAACTCCAGAGCTAGTTTTGAAAGTGAATCTGCCAGAGAGTTGTATTGTCTATGAACATGTAGACACTTTAGCCAACTGAAATGTTGCTTGAGAGCCATAATCTTCATCTTCCAAGGCCTTAGGATAAGAGCATTCAAGTGTGACTTCCCATCAAACCAGTCTAACACAACCTTTGAATCTCCAATCACCATTAAATATGCAATGTGACATCTCTTTGCAAATGAAAGAAGTCCCCATAAACCAAGAAGTTCATCCTTAATATTGGAACCCACACGAGCAACAAGTTGTGCTCTAAAGAAATGATGTGAAATTAACTTGAGAACAATACCCACACCACAAACCCCTCCTGCAACAACACTATCAAAGAACCCAATAGGCCTATTATCAAAATACACATGGTTCATAATGAAATCTAAACAATCATCTTTGTTTTCACCTGACATCTCCTTGATAGCCAACACAATTCTAGAGTTGGTCATCGCATCATTTTGAGTCAAGTCCTCAAATAGGATTTTGTTTCTGTAGCGCCATATACCCCAAAGCACATGGAAAGGAATTGTCTTGTTTCTAGGAAAGGATATGAACCAACTCAGAAAATTTTCATCTAGTGAAGGTCGATCCCAAGTTCCCTTTATCTTAAGATGTTCACAGACTTCTTTCCAGATTGCTTGTGCAATTTTACAATGGAAAAACAAGTGCATGGTTGTCTCCTCAAATTTTAAGCAGAGGGTGCACACCGAGGGCCCAATTCCTATCATTTTCCCCAGTGAGGACACGGTCATATAAGCAAAGACAAATAAAGAGAATTATTTTGACCGGGATCTCAACTTTCCATAGAGATTTGTGCCACCATATAGGTTCCTCCACCTCATCTTGTGTTATAAGACCATCATATGATAACTTGGCAGTCACTGATCCCGTGGATTTATTTCAAGACCATACTACATTGTCCTCATCATTGTTGAGTGTAACACCATTGTTTCTTAACATATACAGAAAAGTAGACCATTACTCATCCAACCCACCCTCCAAACCAAGGTCCTCTGCGGAGAGCCAATCATGTGTATTTGATGTGTTTAAAGAAGATGTGAAAGTAATGTGTGCCAAAGAATATAATTGTTTCCCTTTTAAATGTTGAAACAGTGCATCTGATAATTTGTACAATGGATCACATCCAATAAAAGGGTCTTGACCATGCCAACCATCTCTTCAATAGGTGCAAAGAGCCCATGAAATTCTTCCAGAAATTTGAAGCCACGGGAAAATTGTAATTTTCAATGCACGGCCAATAAACCACCTCAACACCTTTCAAATATTTTGTTGCCAATACCTTGCTCCATAGAACAAATCCAAACAATCCCCACCAAAGAGACTTTGCAACAAGGGCATGTGCAAAACATTTAAGGTTATGAATCCCCCACCCACCTAATGCATTGGGCTTTGTAATCCTGTCCCAGCTGGCTAAATGAAAACCAGTGGGTTTCTTAGCACCGTTCCAGAGGAACCTAGAGAAGATTTGGCTAATTTTTTGTATGATCTTTGCAGACACCTTAGCTAAACTGAGCCAGTAAACCGACATGTTTTGGAGAAAAGAGTTGACTAGAACCAAACTTTCACCTAGGGAAATCCATCTACAGGTCCAATGACCAACTTTCTTATCCACCTTCTGAGGAAGCCAAAGCCAGTCATTGACCCTATAGTCATTAGGTTTCAAATAAAAACCAAGGTATTTCATACCTTGATCCAACTTTATAGAAGTGATTTCAAAGGCCTCCTCAATCCTTTTGAGCAGTGCATCATCTAAATTATGAGTAAGGAAACATGATTTCTAACAATTTATCTCCATACCCTAGGCATGTAAAAAACTTGTTAAAAGTTCTTTGAGTACAATCCACTCTTCAACAGTGCCAACACCCAGGATTAACACATCATCCACAAATAATAGATGTGAGATGATAACTCCTTTAGCAACTTTTATACCCTTGAATTTTCCATATGTGCAAGCCTTCTTCAAAATCCTACTGAGGCCTTCCACCACCAATAAGAACAGTAAAGGCAGAAGAGGACAGCCTTGCCTTAGTCCTCTGTGGCTTCTAAAGAAATTAGTTGGAGCACCATTAACCAAAACTGCAAAATTGGCACTAGAAACACATCCCATAATCCACTGTGTCACCTCCCATTTGAGGCCAATTTGTATCGACATCATCTAAAGGTAGTGCCAACTCACCCTATCAAAAGCTTTCCTAAGATCCAACTTAAGTATAAGTGATTTCATTTTCCTTGTTTTAACTAAGTGCATACATTCCTGTGCTAGCCCAACTGCATAAAAAATCAGCCTGTCTTTTAGAAAACCAAATTGTTCCACATAAATACATGAAGCCAACTTTCCTTTTAATCTATTAGAAATGATTCTTGTAACGAGTTTATAAGAAAAATTGCAAATTTCTATAGTTCTAAAGTCATTACATGTGGAAGGTTTTGATACTTTTGGAGTAAGGGCCACAAAGGTGGCATTCAAAGACACTGTAAATGTTGGATTACTGAGACGGGGGTGAATCAATAATAGAGCAATCTAATCCTTTTTAACCATATAATGCAAGTGTTATACCAATGTAGCATTATCATCCAATATTTGCAGAGTAAATAAAAAATAAACAAATGAACAATCATACACATACACAGTACACCAGTGTTTTTATGTGGAAACCCAAAGCGGGAGAAAACCACAGAATTCTTTTTATTATATGTCTTGAAGAATTACATTCATTGGAAGCACCAACTTCCTTTGTTTTCCAGCTGCAACTGGAAGGAGGCTCCAACCCCCTAGTTTCTCGAGCTACAACCTGAGGGAAGCTCCAACTTCCTAATTCTATGGCTACATTAACCAGAAGGAGGCTACAACCCCCTATGTTCTCCGGCTACAACCGGAAGGTGGCTACAACCACTTGTCCTTTCCCCGTCCAACCGCCCTAAATAGAAGTAGAATGATGGAACCACTATCACACTATCACTGTGAGATATACCATTGTACAACTGTATCAACCTGTACCACTGACCCACAACCAACCTGTACAACTGCCCTATAATCAATCTGTACATGAACTGAACATGTATCAACAAAATACAACAGGTACACGACCTGTAGTGTTGCAGCACGTGTATGTACGCGCCCTATCTGTTATGCAGCCCACGTATGTATGTGACCAAACTGTTATGCAGCCTGTGTATGCCTTCTGAAAACTAGGGTTTTCTTTCTCTTGAAAACTTCTGACCCTCTGTAACTTTTTCACATAGATCTGTAACCTGTCATTGTATCCAAACTATATCTGTACCCTGTGCCTTTACCCAAAATGTTTATATCTCTCTCTATTCATGTGCCATATAAGTGTGTGTAATCATGAACAAGTATAATATCCCTCACATGATCCAGACATCAAACCCTTTATGGTATTCAGCCTTTCAATACATTAACCACTTCACAAATACAAGCTCTCAACTATGTACCATAAAAACCCTTAGCCATATGCCAAGAAATACAAGATGTGCCACAAATCTAATAAGATGTCTCAATGATAAATTATACCAACACTTTATTTCTGTAGATCTGACTTATACAAAAGATCCCATGCAGCCACTAGTCTCTCTAGGGAGAATCCTCAAATCTCCATAACCATTCCTCAAGCATACATCAAAATCCAACTATTCATAGAAATAAGACATACATTTTAACCCAGTGGATAGATCTGATGCTTTTGATCACTGTAGACATTCCTGGGAGCTTGTTCTCATAATCTAAAACCTTGGCTTCTTCATCTCCTTAGATTTCTATGTCTTTGACCTTAGGTACGCGCCCTGTTATACTGACAGCCCGCGTATGTACGCGTCCTATTGTACTGGTAGCCCACGTATGTACGCACCATGTTGTATTGTTAGCCCGCGTACACCTCATAATTTAGGGTTTTCAAGTATTCGTTGTAATTCTGAGACTTTCGTTGTCAACCCTTCATGCTACCTCAAACTTTCGCCACTTCAGATGTATCAATAAGTATTTTCAATAAGCCTTACACAACAATAGATATTCAATTGTGTTCAAATGTGTTTAAATGAGAGAGCCTTGCCTCTTATTTATACTTTCATGTAGCATCCCACTTTCCTTATTTTAGGGAGTTCTCCATTAACTTTATTATTTAAATAATTTCTTTTGCAAACACTTTGACTTTTTGGGGCTTCTAGATGACTCATGAGGGTTCTCCAACTTCACATGGCCATAACTCTCTAACCGTGAAGAGTTATGTGACGTTCCACATACCACCGGAAATGGCATGACATGTACTATCCATATATAATAGTATTACCTGAAAATATATCAAAACTCATACCATTATCCTTTGTGCTACCGAAATTCGCTACCGGACTTTCTTCAAGGGTTGACATCAATGACAACCAACCCAATTAATCAACAATATCCCCCTTTGGCATTGATGGAAACACTCTGATGAAATATTGAAGTCATGTCATGCAATATTGGATTCATATCACTCATGCTCCCCCTGGAACCATGCCTCTGTGCTCTGCATCTGATAAATTTCTCCCCCTTTGTCATCAATGGCAAAGGTATCTTTCCATCTGAGACTGCTCCCCCTAACTGAATTGTCTGATCTCCCAACCTGAATTGTCCTATTTATGGTGCTTCCTTGTGTACATCTAAGACATATAAGATAAGCATTCAAAAGCATTCATTTTGGAGTAGAAATAACTTCGAGTCTCTAGCAAAGATACTCAAAGGATTCACATGGAAGCGGTTTTGTAAAGATGTCTACCACTTGTTCTTTTATGCCCACATATTCAACTCTGATGTTCTTTTCTGCAACATGTTCCCGTAGAAAGTGATACTTGATTGGAATGTGCTTCGTCTTGGAGTGCATCACCGGGTTCTTTGAGATATTGATGGCGCTTGTATTATCACAATAGATTGGAATGGGCTCATCATACTCAACCTGTATATCTGTCAGAGTTTGTGTCATCCATAAAACCTGTGTACAACATGTTTTTGTTGCAATATACTCTGCCTCGGCTGTAGATAAAGATATTGATTATTGTTTCTTGCTTATCCATGATACTAAACACTCACCCAAGTAGAACGTTGCTCCACTAGTGCTTCGTCGGTCATCAATGCAACCTGCCCAATCTACATCTCTGTAAGAAATAAGTGATAGATCCTTTTCCTTTTGGATACCATAATCCAAACTCTTATGTTCCTTTGAGATATCTAAAAATCCTCTTCACTGCTAATACAAGTGATTCCTTTGGTGCTGCTTGAAATCATGCCACCTGTCCAATTTCCTACATTACATATGGTCTAGATGTTGTCACATATAGTAGGATACCAATCATTGACCTGTATTGCCTCTTATCCGTAGACTTTGAATCATCATCTTTGCTCAACTTGTAACTAGTTTGCATGGGAGTGATAATTGGTTTGCAATCTTCCATTCTGAACCTCTTTAGCATTTCTATGATATACTTGGTTTGAGAAATAAAAATTCCTTGGTTGCTTTGACGTATCTGAAGACCCAGAAAGAAGGATAGTTATCCAAGTAATGACATTTCAAATTCATTCTACATGTCCTTTGCACAAATTTATGGCTTAACCTGTCATCAATACTTCCAAAAATAATATCATCAACATAAACTTCAATTAATAAAATGTTATCTTGAGTTACCTTGATGTAGAGGTTATTGTCTGCACTTCCTTTTCTGAACTCTGCCCGTTGTAAATATTTATCCAGTCTAGAGTACCATGCTCTAGGGACATGTTTTAGACCATACAAGACCTTCTTTAATTTACACACATAATATGCGTTCTCTGACAACTAAAATCCTTATGGTCGTTCAATGTAGACTTCTTATTCAAGTTCCCCATTCAGAAAAGATGATTCTACATCCATCTGATACACTTTAATATTTTTGGAGCATGCATAAGCTAAAAGCAATCAGATCGCTTCCATTATGGCAACTGGGGAAAATGTCTCTTCAAAGTCGATTCATTCAACCTGTGCATATCCTTTACATACCAATCTAGCTTTGTTCCTTGTAACCTGTTCGTCTTCATTCAATTTATTCTTGAATACCTACTTTGTGTCGATCACATTCTTATTCTTTGGTCTTTGAACCAATTCCCAAGTGTCATTTTTCTCTATTTGATCCAATTCTTCATCCATGGCCTTATTCCAAAATTCATTCTTGCTGGCCTCTTCAAAACAGTTTGGTTGAATCGTAAATGAGAGTGCTAGGTGTGTTTGTTTTGGTGAACGAATTCTTCTTCTAGTCTCAACTCCTGCATCTTTGTTTCCAATAATCTTATCTGAATGATGATTCTTCTGTACTCATCTACTAGGTGTCCTTGGAGGCACTTGTTGAACTTGCTCTTCTGCTTCTGTCGGATTCTCTTCATCTTTCCCTTCTACTTATTTTTCATCTTTTGCTTCTTCTTCGTAAAGATGTTCCATTGATTCATTTTCTTCTTCCTTTAATTCTTGTCTACCTATTTCATCAATTGTTACGTTGATGCTTTCCACAACTTTGTTCAATTTTAGGTTGTAACACTTGTATTCTTTCCTTGTACTTGAGTAACCAACAAGTACTCCTTTGTCCACACAAGAGTCAAACTTTCCCATTCTGTCATCTTCTCTTTTGATGTAGCATTTGCTTCCAAAAAATATGAAGTGCTTCACATTTGTTGGTCTTCCTTTCCATAGATCGTAGGGAGTTTTGCCAGAGTTGTTTCTGAGAATCACTTTGTTTTGAATGTGAATTGTTGTATGCACTGCATGTGTCCAAAAGATATCTGTCAATTTGGAATCCATTAGCATTGTTCGAGCCATTTCCTGTACTGTCATGTTCTTTCTTTCAACAAATCCATTTTGTTGAGTTGTCCTAGCAACGAAGAATTGCCTTTTTATTCCATGCCTACTACAGTAGTCCATAAATTCATTTGAAGTGAACTCTCCTCCATTATCAGATCTCAAGCATTTTATTTTTGAATCCATTTCATTTTCAACCATTTCCTTGTATACCTTGAAGTTTTCAAAAGATTTTGACGTATTCTAGAGAAAGCAAAATGCAGTCATTCTTGTATAATCATCAAATAATAACATAAAATATTTCTCACTTTGTAAACCCTTTGTTGTAGTTGATCCAACTAGATCAGTATTCACAATTTCTAGTGGTCTTGTCGTTGAATATTCATTTGATTTGAACTTGGTCTTTGTTTGCTTTCCTTGTTGACAATGCTTGCATAACGTGTTGGTTGGTTTCGTGATTTGGGGCATTTCTCTAACTGCTTCCCTTTTGTTGACTTTGACAAGATTATAAAAATGTATGTGACCCATTCTTCTATTCCATAGCCAACTTTCATATTCCTTTCCTAGGCAACACTTTTCATTTCCAATTTTACTTAATACATGTATGTTGCTTAAAGTTTTCCCAGTTGTTGCAATCAATTTTCTTGAACCTTCTTTTCTTATCTCACACTTTTGTGAATTGAAAGTAACTTTATGACCTTGGTCACACATTCGACTCACACTTAGAAGATTATGTTTCATATCTTCTACTAGTAGAACATTTTCTTCCTTGGTGTTCTTGTTCCCAATTATGATTGTGCCTTTTCCAATGATTTTAGATGAATCATCATTTCCAAAGGAGACTGATCCATCTCTTTCCTTTCTTAATGTAAGAAATATGTCTCTTTCACCTGTCATGTGTTTTGAACATCCACTGTCAACATACCAACCATGTTTCTTCTGCTTAGCTTGTAGAGAAAGTGTGCATTCTTCATTGCTATATTGATTCTACTTTCTTACCCATGTCCTTTTCCGAGGTTCATTTCTGTGTATGTTGTTGTTCTATTGTGGTTCTATAGGAGGGATCATCATTCTGCAATCTTTATCCATGTGTCCAAAGTTGTTACATTTGTAGCATTCCACTTCAGTGCTAAGAGATTCAAACATGTTGTAACTTCTTCTCTGTGTTTCACTAGGCCTTCTTGGATAACCCTTTTGTGTATGACTTTCAAAGTTGTTTATGTTCCTTTTGTTAGCTCTGCAATTCATAGCTTTATGTCCAAAATTATTACATGCATAAAATAAACCAAAAAAGATAGTTTGATACTTGGGAGTTGAAGATCTTATGAAATGAGGTACTCTTATGAATCCTTCTTCTTTCTGAGGCCTATCTGTTTTTGTCGGTCGTTGATTCTGAAATTTCAATCTTCTCAGTGGAGGAGTGTCCCTGTAATTTTATTTATAGACCTTCCTATCCCCTTTGATTGTTTCTGCATAGATTTTTGGATATGTTTCTTGTTCTGTTGTTTTGGAGATTGATCCCTTTTTTGTCTGATTGTATCTAAGTCTGGACTTGTCATGATGAGGTTTTTGACTGTTGATAATGTCATTCAAAACTTTTGATTTGTTCTGCATATTTTTCTTTTGAAGATCCTTTCTTAATGTGACAATCTCTGCTTCCAAATTTCCAATGATCCCGTCTCTTCCTTCTAGTTGTTCTTTGAGTGCTTCTTCAATTCTTTTATCTTCTTCAATTTGAACCTTCAAATTTGTGATCATTTGTTCTAGTTCCTGAGTGTCTTCTTTCTTGTCTAGTTCTTCTTGTAGTTTCTTGTTTTTCTTGTTTTCTCTTCTGATAACTTCTATGAAACAACAATTCTTCTCGATAGTCAAATTTTGCCTCTTCGTACTCTTCTTCAGCCTCTTCACATTCTTCTTCGGAGTCTTCTCTATCATAGTCTTCTACTGCCATGAATAGAACTCTTTTTGTCTCACTGTCACTGAATTCATCTTCATCTAATGATGAGATGTCTTCTTTGGTGCATAAGCTTTTCTTGAAAACTTTATTTGTGGTTCTTTTGCCTTTATATGTTTGTTTGTTATTTGAGTAACCCTCATCGTTTCTCTTTTTCTTATGAGGACATTTGTTAGCAAAATGACCAATACCATCACAATTAAAACAAATCAAATGAAGCTTACCTCTATACCTGTCGTTGGTTCCCTTGTTCAATCTTCTGACAAAGTTGGTTGTTTCTTCATCATCTTCTGAGACGTCATTGTTGCTGCTATGTTATTTTTCTTTTTGCTTTGACCTTTTGGATGCTTTGAAGGTTGCTTCTTTTATATCTGTATTTTCTTGTTCAGTTCTCATTTCATATGCTGTGAATATTCCATGTAGCTCGTCCATGATTATTGAGTTTATATCTTCTCTTTCTTCTAGTGCTGATATATTAGGGTCAAATCTCATAGGAAGAGATCTTAGTACCTTTTGAACGATTACAGATTCTTTGATTTCTTCTTCCAATCCCATGATTTCATTTACTGTTTCATCGAATCGTAAAAATTAAGTTGCAATATTCTCATCTTCCTTCATCTTTAGTTGTTCGAACTGACCTCTGTAAGTTTGAAGCTTTACTGCTTTGACTTTTGAATCTCCTTCATAAATATTTCAAAATTTGTCCCAAATCTCTTTAGCGGATTTACAATGTGCAACTTTGGTGAATATTGATTCTCCAAGACCATTCAAATGTGCATTTGTGGCTTTGGAATTATTCTGACCGAGTTTCATTGCTTTTGTCATTTGTCGGTGAGACTGTTGGTACTGTGTATCCATCTACAATTGATTGCCAAATTTCAAATCCCTGTGCCTGTATATATGTCTTCATCCTTATGCTCCAAAATGCATACTTATGTCCATCAAACTGTGGTATTCCATTTTTATACATGTTGTTGCTCTCCATGATCTACCTTTCAGTGGTTAAAATTATTTCTGAAGGAACCTACTCTGATACCAATTGTTGGATTACTGAGAGGGGGGGGGGGATTGAATCAGTAATAGAGCAATCTAATCCTTTTTAACCATATAATGCAAGTGTTATATCAATGTAGCATTATCATCCAATATTTGTAGAGTAAATAAACAATGAACAAATGAAAAATCATACACATACACAGTACACCAGTGTTTTTACATGGAAACCCAAAGTGGGAGAAAACCCCATAATGTTTTTTCTTATATCTCTTGAAGAATTGCATTCATTGGAGAAAACTTCCTTTGTTTTCTAGCTGCAACTGGAAGGAGGCTCCAACCCCCTAGTTTATCAGGCTACAACCTGAGGGAATCTCCAATTCCCCAATTCTCTGGCTACAATAAGAAGGAGGTTACAACCCCCTATGTTCTCCGGCTACAACCAGAAGGTGGCTACAACCACCTGTACTTTCCTTGTCCAACCGCCCTGAAGTAGAAGTAGAATGATGGAACCAATGTCACATTATCACTGTGAGATATACCACTGTACAATTGTATCAACCTGTACCACTGACGGACAACTAACTTGTACAACTGCCCTATAATCAGTCTGTACCTGAATTGAACATGTATCAACAAAATACAACATGTACACGACCTGTAGTGCTGTAACACGCGTATGTACGCGCCCTATATGTTATGCATCCTATGTATGTATGCGACCAAACTGTTATGCAGCTTGCATATGCCTTTTGAAAACTAGGGTTTTCTTTTTCTTGGAAACTTTTGATCCTCTGTAACTTTTTCACATATATTTGTAACTTGTCACTATATCCAGACTGTATCTGTACCCTGTGCCTTTACCCAAAATCTCTATATCTCTCTCTAGTAATGTGCCATATAAGTGTGTGTAATCATGAACAAGTATAATATCCCTCACATGATCCAGACATCAAAACATTTCTGGTATTCAGCCTTTCAATACATCAACCACTTCACAAATACAAGCTCTCAACTATGCACCATAAAAACCCTTAGCCATATGCCAAGAAATACAAGATGTGCCACAACTATAACAAGATGTCTCAATGATAAATTATACCAGCACTGTATTTCTGTAGATCTGACTTATACAAAAGATCCCATGCAACCACTAGTCTCTCTAGGGAGAATCCTCAAATCTCCATAACCATTCCTCAAGCATACATCAAAATCCAACTATTCATAGAAATAAGACATACCTTTTAACACAGTGGATAGATATGATGCTTTTGATCACTGTAGACATTCCTGGGAGCTTGTTCTCAGAATATAAAACCTCAACTTCTTCATTTCCTCAGATTTCCATGTCTTTGACCTCAGGTACGCGCCCTGTTATACTGACAGCCCGCGTATGTACACGTCCTGCTGTACTGGTAGCCCGCGTATGTACGCACCCTGCTGTAATGTAGCTTGCATACACCTCATAACTTAGGGTTTTCAAGTATTCGTTGTAATTCCAAGACTTTCGTTGTCAACCCTTCGTGCTACCTCAAACTTTCACCACTTCAGATGTATCAATAAGTATTTGCAATGAGCCTTACACAACAATAGATATTCAATTGTGTTCAAGTGTGTTTAAATGAGAGAGCCTTGCCTCTTATTTATAATTTCATGTAGCATCCCACTTTCCTTATTTTAGGGAGTTCTCCATTAACTTTATTATTTAAATAATTTATTTTGCAAACAATTTGACTTTTTGGGGCTTCTAGATGACTCATGAGGGTTCTCCAACTTCACATGGCCATAACTCTCTAACCGTGAGGAGTTATGTGACGGTCCACATACCACCGGAAATGGAATGACATGTACTATCCATCTGGAATAGTCTTACCTACAAATATATCAAAAATCATACCATTATCCTTTATGCTACCAGAATTCGCTACCGGACTTCCTTCAAGGGTTGACATCAATGACAACCAACCCAATTAATCAATAATAACTATGCCAGAAAGTTTGGACTCTTCAATTTACCTCAGAAGGTTATTCCCCATAAGATCAATGAAATGGTGGAACAACTCCTGGGTCCACCCATCTGGCCCAGGACTTTTGTCCTTAGGAATCCTCCCTATAGTTTCCTCCACCTCCATTAGACTAACCTGTTTCCCCACTTCATCACTATCTTCATATGTGAAAAAACGAGGCACTTCCTTTATAACTCTAAGTTGAGTAAGGGTGTCTTCCTTCCCAACATATTGGTAAATTGACCTAAAATGTTTGAAAGAAACAGACCTTAGATCTGCATGAGATGACTAAATGTGACCTTCCATATCAACAATATCCCAAATAGAATTTGTGACCTTACGACGTTCAACAAAATTGTGGAAGAACTTTGTGTTCTTATCCCCGCTCTTAAGCCAAATAGCTTGACTTCTAAGGTGCCAAGTTTCTTCCTCCAACATCAGGATCTATGCCTTCCGCTTCTCCAAGGAACTGATATGATCCTTGTTTGATATGGAATTTTTTTGGGATGGTCACCTACAAAAAACATCTTCCAGTTTCTGATCTACCTGTCAAAGTTTGGTTTGAAGCTTCTTCTTTTTCTCAGATTGCTACTTTATCACTTCTTCTTTGAGATTTTTTAACTTCTCCAAAAGCAGCCTTATAGCCGATGAGTCATTCCATTGTGCCATAGAATTCTAAGTGGACTGGACTAATAAGTTTCCCTATTGAATTTGAAAGGTGAGATAATCCAATCTGTGGACTCTTCAAATTGAAGACAAATTGGATTATGGTCGGAGAATAAATAATTTATAATTCAAGAGCTATATCTTCCCAAACTCTCCAAAAAACCTTCATTTATAAGGAACATGTCCAATCTCTTAGAAATACCAGTTGGACCCAAACACCCATTCCTCCACGTGGGTTTGTTTTGACAAGGTAGGACGTCCACCAAGCCAACAGAGGTAAACATGTTTGAAAATTAATTTGGCAAGGGATCCATCCTAGCATGTTCACCCCAAACATCCCTTGAAGACAATGTAAGGTTCATATCACCTCCTATGATTAAACCCTCTTCCATTAAAAAGCCACAGGCCTCCAAAGGCTGCTAGAATGAATCCCTATCCTTATAAGGGCCATAACAATTCAAGAATTTTACCTTCTTTGATACGTCCTTCAATTTACCCTCTAGAAGGATACCTATAGTGGTAGAAAATGAAAGCATATCAACAACCACAAGGTTCCAACTCATGAGCAACCCCCCAGATCGACCATTTGGTTCCAACGCTACACACTCCCAATTTGGAAAACACTTTAGAAAAAAAGTATTTAGCCTTATCACATACAACCATAATTTCTTGTAGAAATATAATATAAGGTCGCACAGAATTAGTTAGACGTTTGAGGGTTAATAGCTTGGAGGGACCCCCAAGCCCCCACAAATTAAGAGAAAGGATGATCACGATTTAACACTAGAAGTGGGTTTCATTGTTCTAAGGGCCCTTTGAGAGGAAGGAGGTACAATATGGGGTTGAACATTAGGTGGCGAAGGGATGAAAGGAGCCAAACCTCCATCAATGGCTCATTTCCCAGTTATGTATGAGATTTTACTTGACTTTTTCCTCACCGTGACATTTGAGCTATCTCCAAACCCAGGAAGAGGTCAGAACTTGTTAGTGGCATGTAAGGGGGTTACCAAAAGGGCCTCTTTATATGAGGAACCATGGTCCTATTGGCCATGGTTCCTCANTCAATATTGCAAGGATTATACCTATGTAGTGGGTCAACAGGCGAAAACCATGAAGGGTGGGTGTCCATACCACAAGAAACCAAAGTTCCCTCCCTAATCCTTGTTGGACAATGTGAGGGCGAGGGTACAAATTTCACGTCTGATGGAAAAGGAAATTCCACGCGGTCTGGGGAAATGGTGGAAGTGACTAAATGAGCAGGATCTAAACAGTTAAGGTTCGAGGCATCCAAACCATCTTCACATAGATCTAACCCTAGAGTGGGCTTCTTGAAATTTTTAGGAAAAGGTCCCAAAATCCCCCAAATATCACCACAATCCAGTCCTCATGCGATGAGTGATATTTTATCATATTTCGATAAAGAATTAAAAAAAGAAGGGAATTTTTTTTTCATCTTACCTAAAAAAGAGTCACGTCTGAAGGGGACGTCTACTCCAGTGCCATAGTGTGGAAAAATATATGTATCCTGAGTTAAATCATCTAACCAGGTTGAATCGGTTGGAGACCTCACCACCATGGGACAATTTACTTTCATGTGACCTATTTGCCAGCAAGAGTGACGACGAAAAGGCTCGCGCCAGTAATCTAGAGACTGCAAGAAGGAGGAGTCTTCCATAGTTATTTTGATCTCATCCTGCAGACCCAACTCCAAATCCAACTCAAAAAGTACCCAAGCTAGCCTTTTCTTATTCCACCTTAGGGCTTGTTCGTCAAAATAAACGTATTTCCCAACCGAATTTGCAATGTGCATAAAAAATTTCGTCGTCCAGAGTTCAAGAGGGAAATATGGAAGAAGCATCCAAAAATATCTTCTTAAGAAGGAATTTGTGAATGGGTTGAACCTAGGGAGTCGTCTTTTAAGCATGAGTACACCATGACCCAAAATCCAGGGTATATCCATAATTTTGAGCAGGTCCTTTTCCACCAGGAAGTGGAAGACAAGCCAATGGTTCAAGAGAAGGCTATATCTCAGACAATATCCCACCAAGGGCTTCCAAAATTCTTGAATCCACTGAGAGATCTGTGCTTTCCACATTTTGATGTGAAAAAACTTCCCCACTAGTGCCTTGGAGGCCAGCCTAGCAACTATGTCTAATGTGATATCCTTAACTAACATGTAGCTTGGTTTCACACTGAAAACCTTCCAAGATTTATCCAGGCAGTTCTTCCTAGCATGATCCCCTTTGTATCTATTCCTCCCGGCACCTCTTCCTATGTAAGTAGAGCTCCTAAACCCCCTAGGCCCATTAATCGCATAAACCCTACCTTCCAACTTTTGTATGTGGGATGAAAAATCTCCATCAGCTGCAGAAAGGGAAATTTTGGTCGAGTTCCCAACGCACCTCATGGCTATCACGTGATCACCAACACTTCCAGCGACACTATCCGAGGCAAGCCCCTTCTGCCTATCGACTTGTGCATTTTCTAGACCAATCATGTCTACCATGTGCTCATCCCCGAAAATATTTCTCTGACAGTTGTACAAGAGCTTGTAAGTCTCATCTGAAAGGGAAATACCCTCCCGCACCCACAACTCATCCTCATCAACCCAGTCGAGATCCACCATCGAAGACATGTCATCGTTTATTGAGTTTCACTTGGTGATTGTCTCTGAGTGCATTTGCATGACTGCTTTCTTCTGTCTCTTCCCCATATAAACCCTCTCTCTGCCATAGAAACCCCCCTTCCTATGTCTTCTTCACCAATCATATATGCGCACATCCATTAAACATATCAGGAGCCCCACTAGAATAATCTTCACCAATCACATATGCGCACATCGAGAAAACATGTCAGGAGACCTGCAGACATTTCCAACTCAGATGAAATAATTCTCCATCTATTAAATCCATATTTCTAAGATTATATCACAACTAATATTGTACTACTCAATAACTATTGTTTTCAATGGTTCCAAAGTGTCATGGCTTCCCGAAGTTGGAAATAAAATTGAAACTATGAATAAAATAATTTGAGATAGGTGATGGTTCTAACATATGCATATATGATGAGAAATACTAATAATTAACAGATTAAATTGTAAATAAATAAACTATTACAATCTATTTATACATAATTTTATTCATTTTTAAATAATAATAATTAAAACTTTGCATAAAAATTAAGGATTGCAAATTAAGATTTCCATACCTAACATATTCTTCCTAAACCAATAATTAGGAATATGCAAGGTTATTAGCATGTTTGAATTCCCTTACCTATATTCAAATTCTCACTGATTTATTATTCTCCCATGGACCGCACTAGCCTAAGATAGCCAAATGTTTATCAAGTAACTCCTAAAATTTCTCTCTATTCTATTCTGAAACTAATTCAAGATCGATATTTTTCTGCAAGTGAGATGGATTAGAATTCTATACTCAAACTTTGTAGCATTCACCAGGGATCAACAATATCTGATATCCTTTCCCAAGAACAAAACCTTTGATTATGTTGAAGGCTTTGTGATTGTCAATAATGAAGGCCCATTAAACAACTAGAGATCCTCCTACTTCTCGCCTCAAAATCTCGTGAAGGTCAGTGCTTTGGACACTAAGGACCGTGTTCTATATTGATTAGAGATGACCAAAAACTACAATAAACACAAAACTCTTGATGTGATTGGTAAGGTATCTAACAAATTCTCTAGAATATTTTTATTTACAAAGACCCTTTTAGATCTATAGGATAGAGTAAAATATGTACATAAAATTTTGATTTATCATTGCCCTATTACCCATCAACTTGCATTACAAGAAATGGAGTCTTTGTTAGGGCCTCTAGACTTCATTCAATGCATCTATTTATTTCCTCCACAACCAATCGATTTAGCGCACAAGATTAGGTTGTCGAGAAATAATCATGATAGTGGTGGGGAGGCCATGAGGTGGTGAGGAGGCGACGAGGTAGTGAGGGGGCGATGAGGTAGTGAGGAGGTGGTGAGGTAGAGAAAATGAGGATAAGGCTTTGACAAGAAAAAGGAAAAATGTCATAGATCAACAATCGTATTTATTCACTGACATTTGATGAACAATCGTATTTATTAACTGACATTTGATAGTGTATGTGTTATTGCACACAATATTACCAAGAATATCACCACCACCCAAGCAATAAGACTTCAAAGTTGAAATCCAATGGCATGCAAGAAAAATAATATTTTTTATTTATTTTAATTGTAATAAAATGTATTATTTAGATTTTCCTATGTCGAACATTGGAAGTCAAGAAAAAATTGAAGTCAAAGACTAAACTAATAGCAATTCAATGACTAACCCAGTGCTATAGTTCCTAGCCTTTGGTAGGGACTAATAAGGAGTTCTTGTATAATGATAATATATAATAGGCACATTGATTTCTATAAGGTCCCCCTCATTCAACATTATATATACAGAGAGGAGTGTGGGAATAAGATCAATAGTGAGAGAGAGACATGGCTTTTATATTTTATGGGTTTACTTTAAAACTCATAATTCTTTGAAATATATTTCCATATGTAATAAGTATAGAGATTAGAGATGAGTTTGCATGATATCACAAATTAAGAATGCATGTGTTTTTATGGATAAATCGCAAATAATATTAGATAATGCTACAAATTCAATTTACATTTGATCCCCATGAGGGTGGGAGTGGGGGGAATAATAGAGAAAACATATTATGTATGTTTTCTATATTATTTCCCTCACCCCACCCTCATGAGGGTTAATAAGATTAGAGAATGCTACAAATGCAATTTACATTTGATCCCCATGAGGGTAGGGCTGGGAGAAAATATAATATGTTTTCTCTATTATTCCCTCCACCCCCACCCTCATGGAGATCAAATATCTCATGGTGGGGGGAATAATAGAGAAAACATATCTCATGGGGAGGGTGGGGGCATGGGAAATAATAGAGAAAACATATTATGTATGTTTTCTCTATTATTCCCCCCACCCCACTCATGAGGGTGAGGGTGGGGGTGAGGGGAAAAGTAGAGAAAACATACATAATATGTGGGTGGGGGTGAGGGGAATAATAGAGAAAACATATCTCGTGATGTGTGGTTTGTCTTGTTTCATCCATGTTTGGGATAGGTTGTTATCCTTCCCATTCATTGGTAAAGATAACACAAGTGGGAAATGATTTATTTGAAGCTAAGGGTGGTAACTCAAGCCACATAGGATTGGGTAGAATAAGAAAGGTGTAATGAGTATAGGTAAATCCGGTATGAACATGGGAAATGAAAAAATGGAGTCGAGAGTAAGATCCTACTAGTTATGATGTAGGGAGAATTTGAAGCCTTTATTATAAAGACATCCTCGAGGTGTCGAACTTGCTAATTGGAGCCATTTTGATTCTATGACAAGCTAAGAAAATGGATTAAAATATACATCCAAAAAAGTTGCTTCTTGAAATGTTCCATACAAGGTGATTGTTGGGATTTGGTGACAACGAATTCCTCTAAGGATGGATCTGGATCCTATTATTCTACGTTAGTTGCAACTAAATAGACCAAGTTAGAATATGGATAGGGATTGCATTTAATAATCAATTTCTTGTAAGTGTATATAAATACATGTAAGCTCGTAGAGACAAAGAGAGAGACAGAGAGAGAGACAGAGTGAGAATTTGCTAGTCTGTTGTAATCTCCATGATATGAATAATAAGACAACCGATGCCTATGCTTGGTGGATGTATCCCAACGTTTGGGTGAACCACGTGAAATCCTTGTGTTTTTTATCTGTGTGATTGTTAATTATCATATGTGAATTGTGTTTTCCACATTTTAAATTCTAACAAGTGGTATCAGAGGTGGTTAGAGGAGAGGGCATCAAATTTTGGAGGAGCAACAACATTTGTGTGAGGTGCGTCGAGTTCAACATCGCTGCAGGTCCCTCCTCTGGAAGGGTGCGACATCATACTAGTCAAACTTCACGCACGTTCGAAACACTGAAATCACCGCAGTTTAGAGTTGGGGACAGTGCGTAGACCTTTCAAGAAAGCCGCACTCCTAATGTATCAGGAGGTGCAGAGACCCTGTAAGATCACCGCGTAGCATGAGTTGCAACGACTTCCTTTAAACAAAAATTCACAATCTCCCTTGAAGAAAAAATGCGCATGTTTTTTCAAAGAATTCAAGGTATGAAGAATTGAATTTTGGGTTTTTCAAAATTGAATTCCCTTTTTTATTTAAAAACGTGAACAAGTCACGTGGAGGCTACTCTTTTTTAAAAGGTTTTTTAATGAAATAAAGGTATAAAGTGAAAAAAAGTTAAGGTGGAGGAATTATAAAGGTTTTTTATTAAAAGGGTAAATTTCTTTAGTAAAAGGTTTTCTTTATTAAACTCTTTTTTATTAAACCCTGTGAAGATTATATCATTATTCCTCCACACTATTTTTTCAAAGGGCCTTGGTTATTATAAGCAGTGATTTGGGCATTAGGAGATTTTGTGCTAATGGCTAAGATATAGAGTTCAAAGTTTAAAGTTGAAAGGTTCAGCGGTAAAAGCAATTTTGAGTTCTGGAAGCTCAAGATGCGGGATTTACTGGTGCAACAAGGGTTGCAAAAAGAATTGGCAGGCAAGTCAAAGATACAAACAACCATGACGAATGAGGAATGGGAAGATCTGGATGCAAAATCTCTTATTTCCATTCATTTATGTCCGACGGATGATGTTCTGTTTAATATCGTAGGAGAGGATACAACATCAGGCTTATGGAGCAAGTTGTAAAGTCTATATATGACGAAATCCTTGACGAGTAGGATCTACTTGAAGAGACAGTTGTATAGTTTGCGGATGAAAAAAGGTACAAAAGTTGTTGACCATTTAAATACCTTCAATACCCTTATAGTTCAATTGACTAGTATGGAAGTTAAATTCGAAGATGAAGATAAGGCTATTACACTATTGTGTTCGTTGCCTGAGTCTTGGGATAATCTAGTCACCTCTATTATCTTTAGCTTAATAGATGTTTTAGATTATGACTTTGTTGTGGGAGCTTTGTTGGCTGAGGAGATGAGGAGAAAATCTAGTCAAGAAACCTCAACTTCATAGGCGATGTTGGTTAGAGGTCGAACTAAAGAGAAGAATGAGAGAAGTTTTTCTCAATCTAAGTCAAGACACAGAAAGGGTAAAGCAAAATGCTGGTACTGTGGAAAAACATGACATCTCAAGAAAGATTGCTGGAAGAGAAAGGAATCTAAGGAAAACTCTACAAAGGAAGCAAATTTGGCTGTAACAAATTCAGGTATGACTGATCAAGTTTTATTCGTTTCTAATAATTTACGATATCAAGAAGAATGGAAGTTAGATTCAGGTGCCTCCCACCACATGTCCTCACATAGAAATTGGTTCATTTCTTACCAATCTGTTGATGAGGGTGTAGTGTTTATGGGAAATGGTATTCCTTGTAAAATTGTTGGGGCTGGCAGTATTAGAATCAGGATGTTCGATGGTATTGTTAGGGAATTAACGGATGTTAGATATGTACCTGAGCTTAAATCAAATTTAATTTCATTAGGAGTGTTGGATTCTTGTGGATATAAGTATACAGGTCAAGGTGGAGCACTCACAGTGTCGAAAGGTAATTTAGTAGTGATGAAGGCAACAAAGGTTGATAATCTTTATAAGTTGGAAGGGAGTACTGAAGTGACATCTGAAGTGACAGATGTATCTTCTTGTTTATGGTAGAAGCATCAAGGTCATAAGAGTAAGAAATAATTGCAGGTACTCGTAAGCGGTAAATCATTTCCAGACTTAAAATCTTTGTTTCTGAATACCTGCTTGTTTTATATCTCTGCAAGTTATGATGGTGGTATAAAGGGATGTCGTGTGTGGGATCCTACTTCTCACAAGGTCATCATTGACAGAGATATAGTATGTATGGAACAACCAAAAAGGTTGATTCAAGATCACAACGGTAAATTTGTTTGCATGCTAGATAATTCATTGTATGGCCTATTGGTACCCAGACAAATATATAAGAGGTTTGAATCCTTCATAGTGAGTCATAATTTTTCAAAGGGTAGGAATGACTATATAGTTTATAGTACATTCACAGTCTTGATGTTATTTGTTGATGATATGCTCGATGCAAGCCGAAGCATGAATAAAATCAGTAAGAAAATGACTCAGGTGGACAGGACAATTCAGATGAGGGATCAAGAAGCAGTGAAACAAATTATGGGCATGGAAGTATACAAAGATGGTAATGGTAAGCTGTGGTTGGAGTTCAATGTGAACATTGTAAAACCGGTTTTTATCCCTCTTGGTTTCCATTATAAGTTTTCTTCAAGCATAGGTCCTGTCTATAAAGAAGAAAAGGTTATGTCTCGTGTAAGTTCAGTAGGAGGTCTGTTGTATGTGATGAAATGGTTAAGACCAGATGTTTCACATGTTAATGATGTTGTCAGATACGTGACAGATTCAGGTGTTGCAATGAAATGGGTGCTTCAGCGTTTGAGAAGCACAAATGTCACCTATAATGGTTACACTGAGATGGTCTGTGATAATTGTAATGTATATTGTAATAAAAGTGTCTTGGATAGAAGGAGATCTATCACTAAATATGTCTCACAACACAGTTGTGGAAGACATGTTGGAGGTGGAGTGATCCCTCAGGAAATCCAAACTCGTGCAAGTCACACATGCGAGATCATGAAACCAGTTTTATTAGAGAAGTTGCAGTGGTGCTTGACTTCTCTTGGCTTGCAGAAAAGGTGATGAACAAAAGGAAGGAGCAAGGTATCAGGTTAATCGTTGTCAAGGTGGTGACAAAAAATTCCTCCATAGATGGATCTGGATCCTATTATTCTGCGTTGGTTGCAACTAAATAGACCAAGTTAGAATATGGATAGGGATTGCATTTAATAATCAGTTTCTTGTAAATGTATATAAATACATGTAAGTCCGTAGAGGCAAAGAGAGAGATAGAGTGAGAACTTGCTAGTATGTTGTAATCTCCATGATCTGAATAATAAGACAACCGATGCCTATGTTTGGTGGACGTAGCCCAACGTTTGGGTGAACCACGCGAAATCCATGTGTTCCTTATCTGTGTGATTGTTAATTATCATATTTGAATTGTGTTTTCCGCATTTGCAATTCTAACAATGATAACATACCTACCTCAACCCTATGCACACTGGACCTTATTCAATTGATCTTCCCAATTGCAAGCAAAAATGTCACATGTTGTGGAAAACTAACTATATTTAGAAAAAAACTACATGTTACTTTGTAACAAGATCATTTCTCTTACAAAATCTACTTGCTTAAAATTTTAGCCAATGTGGAGAATGGAACTATATTAAGAACAAAACTACTTGAATTTATGCATGTTCCTTCATAATCAAGATCCTCTTAATGTTTAAAAGTCTAGCCAATTTGGAAAATGACAATGGGGGCACAATAACACTCTTATGGAAAACGAGATTGGAGACCTTGCAAGGATTCCCTATGGTTATTATCATTTTAATGTGTTATATTATATGGACATCTCCCCATACTAAACTGCCAAAACAATAATTATATCATATTTAATATATAAAAGTGTAAACAAAATTTAACAAAGAAATCTTAATAATTCTTTTTTTGTTTTCTATTGAAAAGATTTGGTTATAAAAAATTTTAAACCATAAAAATTATTTACTTAGAAACAAAATGTAAATGTAATTGCTCATTATTCAAAGTGTTGTGTAATTTCTAAAATTGAGCATAATATTGTCATCATTGTTCACAAAGTAAACTTAGTTGTGTTGTATTTATTTTTCATTTATGTGTATTCTGTCCTTAATTCCATGAAGGGGAAGTTGATCACTCCTTAATTCCATGAAGGGGAAGTTATCAGATAATAATAAATAGAGTTTATTGTAAATGTGGTTAATCTAAATCTTCTTATGTAATCACAATCTTTTAACATTTTACCATTCACATATCAATTATCCAAAACCTTAATAATTTTCTAACAATCTACCATGTAGATATCAATTATCCAAAACCCTAATAATCAAGTTTATTGTATGAATAGAATTTGTGATAGATTTGAAAGAAATTGAAAATATACACATACGCGTGTGTAAAATTGTTATTCATTTAAAATTATATATATATATATATATATATATATATATATATATATGGAATCTATATAAAAAATTCTTTTATTTATTATTATTATTTTAATATTTTTTAAATTATTATTTTAATACATTATGTTATATGAAAATCTCCCTCTACTAAACTCTAAAATAAATATTGATTTTAATTTAATTAACATAATAATTATTAACGATAAAATAAATATTAAATTATAATTTAATTAACATAATAATTATTAACTATAAAATAAGAGTTAGATGTAAAAGTTATTATTAAGATTTTTTTTATAAATGTAAATGTTTTTATTAACAAATGCCACAACAATGATGATATCCCTATCATCATCGCAGTATTTTGGTAGTTAAATAGTGAATTTATTTTAAAAATAAATTATTCAATGATGATATCCCTCGAAGTATTTTGGTAGTTAAATAGTGAATTTATTTTAATTAATGTTTCTAAATGTTAAAGAAGCAATTATATGTTTCAAATATTTTTAAATAAATGCATTTTGAAAATAAATTATTTGTTTTACTTGAGCAATTGTGTGTTTCAATTGTTTCTAATTCTAAGCTATTTATTATAATAATGATAGCAAAACTCTCAATTTGTTATTAAAGTTTTCATTGGTGTAATAACTTTTTATGTTTTAACCATTAATCAATTTGAATAATAATAAGTGATGCTAATTTGTATAATGAACTATATTATATTATATAATAAGTTATTAATATATAATTTATAATTAAAAGTTTCTTTATATTATTATATAGAAAATATGTAATAATTTATTTATAATAACTTTAATTAAGGGAGGCAAGTGCGGAGTGGTACTTTATGACTCTAGAGGTAATCGTGAATTGAAATATTATTAGAATATTGGTGTCACCTCCAATAATAAAGTTGAAGCATATGTGGTATATCAATGAGTTCAGTTGGCAAAACAGAAGCAAATCACTCATTTGGACACTGTATGAGACTCCAAAAACACAATTATATACTTTGTGTTGGGATCTTTCCCGAAAGACACATGATTGAAAAACCTGATTGAGAGGATAAGGAACTCCTTGCTCGGTATTAAGTTTCATTTTTATCATATTTATCGACTTCATAATTCAGAAGCGAATGATGTGGCAAATAGAGCAATTGCTATGGCCCCTGGTCATATGAGGGTCAAAGGAGTAAACTTTATGGTAACCCCCCTGTAGCTATGATGTTACACACAGATAGGGCCCACCTTAGCCACGTGTATCGTTTCTCTCTTCCGCGTGGTGGTTGCATGCATTGGATAATCTATGGTCATGTCGAGAAGTCCACTTACAAGAAAACATTAATGAACTATAGTGGGAGATCTATGATGGCTTATGGGTGTTATTGTTTCTCTCAGAAGATGGTACGCTCATGGCCTATTTATGTTCCCAATATGTTGGATCCGACCCTGGAGAGGAGCTTTGTAATAATGGGAGAAGGTGGAACAGACAGGAAAGTACAATTTCGATGGCCAAAATTGGGAGGCAACATCATCAAATTTACGAATTCACATGGCCACCTTGTGGGACGTAATCTAGATATGGATTTGAAGGTACGAAGTGCTTTTTATATACATTCAGGAAACAATAATTTTTCTATTTATGAAGGATCTGAAGTCTTGTTCGATATTATGAGTCTTAAATTTCTAGAGGTTTGATTGGGGGTTTGTTTTGTGTGCAATGTTTTGTTGCGAAATAGGCTCTTGTTAGCTCCCTTGACACAATTCATTATCTTGAAGGTTGATAGTGCTCAGGGCATTCTGGTACTTCTCACTTTTGTTATTATTGATGATAGCTCCTTAACTAAAGACAAAGAGCCTTTATGGGAAGATAATCATAGTGAATCTGCACTCTCTTTGTTAAGTTTTTTGTGTCCACATTTTCCAACCGATTTGGGAAACTAGAGTAGCATGGATTTAGGGCACAAGAATTGGAAGGAACTAGAGGACATGGAGGAAATTGAGTTTCAGGAGAGACAATGACTGATTATAAAGGTCAATTCCCTCAGTTCAATCCTTACATTTGCTTTGGACATGTTGCTACATCATAGAACAATGATTGGTTAGTTACAGGATGAAGTGGACACTCTGAGAAGCCAACAAGAAACAATGAAGAAGCAGTTGGCACATGGGGATGTGGTTTCCAGTCTTTCTCCTCCAGGCGATTTGGTCATGGAAGTTCCAATGATGGCGAATATACTAGATTTAAATGTCCCAGCTAAGCCTGTCGAGGACATGGACAAGCTAGACAAGGCAGTGGACATAGTTAAGCTACAAATCTTTTTTGAGTATGTTATGTTTTTTCAGTTTGTATAAACGATATCTTTTACCGAATATATACAGTTCACAATAGTAGTAGTTCTAGATTTTGGATATGGAATAGTAGACAAACTGAATTTTGGATGTTAATAGTTTTGATTGAGCTAGATTTTTGCTATGAAATCTTGCTCACATTTTGTACTAAGTGGTTTTGACCACACCTTTTTACTTAAAAAAATCCACTAGATTATGTAAAAAAAAATTGATTACATACAGCTTGAGTAGGCCTAATGGTTAAGAACATGTGTTTCCTCCTAAGAGGTCACGGGTTCAAATCCAGAGGGGGTAGGGTATTTACAACTCAATAGACCTTAGCAGTCAAATAGCTGCATGAAGGGGGTCTCATACACCGATCTGGTTAGCCCTCAAATAGTTGCACAAAGGGGGTCTCATACACCAATCTGGTTAGTCCTCAAATAGTTGCATGGAGGGGGTCTCATACACCAATCTGGTGTCTGGCTTGGTCATGACCTTAAAATTAGATTATTATTATTATATAATTAGTTGTTAATATATAATAATATATATATTAATTTGTTTATATTTATTAATATAGAATTTTAATTAATTTGTCAATTAGGTTTATTTTATGTGGTTGGGAGGAATGATTGTTATCATTCCCACCCAAGTTCAATTCCCACAAGTGACATGTTGAGCTCTTAATGAGTATATTATTGTAATGACTTTGATCTTTTCCATCAAGGCATGTCATTATTATGCATTTAACCATATGATGTATATATAAAAAGATAAGATATCGCTAAGTAAAATTCATACAAAGTTATCAATGTTTATAAATGGACATTTTATAATGCATCTCTTAGATTATTATTCTAACATGAATAAAATCATGTAGTTCGAAAAGCACTTTCAAAATCATTATGCTTGGATTGAATGCATGAATTTCATTGACCATTAAGCAAGCAACTTGTTTTTTTACTTTTAATTAAGCTAAAAAGATGGGAACAGTTATTGAAACCACAATGCACAAAGGGCTTAGAATTGAGAAGATATGACGCTGAAAAGAGACCAATCATAAACAAATAAGGGGTACCATCCATGAGAAGTTAAATTCTTTGTGTGTTAGTTTCAAAGACTACCTCTCACTTGAATGGAGAAGATTCAGGACAACGAATATTTTGATATCCCTCAATTGAGACCTTATCCTCTCTTGACTAGCATTCATCTCTTCTTGTTTCTAGGTGTAATAGGCATGCTAGTGTAGGTGTGACCAAGGCAATGAATAGGTATTAGGGCTATATAGAAACTTTGTGGGAGTTATAGGAGGTGTCTTAAGTTGGATGTATACCTGCAACTAGCATGCAAGATCACAAGTGTGACTCAACACAAGAACAATTGAGGAACCATAGATGCTCCTAAAGGTAATGATAATGAGGGATAAAGTTGGCACTTTCTCATTCCCGACAATGCTGGTCCAAACTCCAGATTGGAAGGCTCCATTCAACTGGGTAAGAAATAAATAGAAGGAGCAATAATGTCTCTGTGATTTAACTTTTTCTTTGGTTTCATTTTCATATACATGTAACACTATATTATAGAGACATACATACTACTTAGAATAGTGAACTTTGCTCTCATGGCAAATGCAATAGTTAAGCCTTTGTACCATGGTTTGGAAGGCATGAATGTCTCTTTGATTTATCTTTTTCTTTGGTTGCAATTTCATATATATATGTAACAATACATTATAAACACATACACACTACTTAGAATATTATCCTTTTCTCTCATGGGTGTAGTTGTTAAGCCTTTGTAGGTACAAAAGCTAGGAGATCTATGAATTGGGTGGTTTAAAGGCATAATTTCTGGTTGAGAGCCTTTTGTAATCCCATTTTGTGTACCCGTGTCTATTGCTATCTCTATTATTAAATCTACTACAAGATTTTCATTAGATCTTCTACTATTAGATCTAAGTCAAGAAAATTTTATTTAGGGCCTACAAAGATCATTTATTCAATATCTTTAGAATCTTTGATGCTTGATCTTCACTTAGGGTAATTCTCGTTCCCTTTTGAATTTTCCCAATGAGAGAGCCCTTCTTAGAGCCCTTTTATTAGAGTATTTTCAAATATCATTTTCAAACCAAAGAGTCCATGCTAGCATGGAATCTATTCTATGTCCCCATGATTAATGGAACTCACTAGTGTTTTTGAAAGGTTTACCCACCCTACATCAAGGTCTTTTATGAAATCACCTCCAAACTATTGGAAAGAGGCCCAATGGCCTAAAGCAACTATACCTAATGAAAGGGTGGGACCCATCACCCCTTTCAAAGTTTTGACACATGCCATCATGACATTTTCAAAATTAATTTAAGTTATTATCATGAATCCCACTAGTCTAAAGATCCCAATCCCACAATAACAAGGGTAACCCCCACCACTTTTTATTTTGAATAACTTATATATGGTTACCATCCTATAGCCTTTCAAATTTTCCTTTCAAACTATTGTATACGAGCCCAAACACCTAGTCTCCTTAACTGCCAAAAAAGGCCTAGCATGACAAATCCCAATGCATTAATATCTATTTATGCACGTGAAAGAGAGGCCCAACAATATTTTGAAGTATTTAAATAGAGGTTTCATTTGAGTCATTCAAAATTTATTCTTTGGTAATTGTGAAGAACATTGATGGCTTAAATTCCCAACACTTGATAAATCTAGTAGAACCACACCTCTTTGAATACCCTAAATATGGCCTGCATTAGGGATCTAGGTCTATTTTTGAATGGTTATAAGGAGCATGATCACATATTCTTTCATGCACCCTTTTGAAAAACTCTTTGCCCTTTTGAAATACTTTAGCAGAGTTTCCATCAAGATCCTTGATATCTCCATTCAAAACACTCCTTGAGTAAGATCTAATCTCTTATAGTCCTCGATGCCTAATGACTTAGTCAATTGGGGAATTAACCTCTTTTTATATTGACCATTGTCAAAATTTGTTGGGTGCTAAGAGTAAAGTGACCCCAATGGTTCACTTTGAATAATGGCTAATCATTTGAATTTAAACATAGTTACCAACTTAATGAGAACTCTCCAGAGTTCTCGTTTTTTTGGGGGTCCAATTTTTTACCTCGTTTTTAAAAATGGTGCTACCGGTAGCACCCCCTCTCTGTTTTTAGATGATTTTTGATATTTTCAATTTTTCG